>JAARMF010003642.1:428-10773 GCA_022844705.1 Toxascaris leonina
TACAGGAAAGATAGGTGCCTCGTTATCATCAGTTTCCAGAACTAATTGCGAGCGTGATTGCGGAATGTGGTGGTTCAGTATTATTGAGCTTATGCCTGATGCGGGTAGTTCTCCTGTTTTTTCTTTATCAAGCCAGAAACTCTTCCTCTTTTGCACCGCTGTGAACGTGTAATTTCCTTGATTAAGGCGTCTATGAAAGCAAGACGCAAAGAGCTAAACAAACTTGTGGATCATCTGCGAACAGAATTGGTTGAAAAAGAATCGCAGCTGGAGAACCACAGGAAATATACTGCTAAATTATTGCTGCATGTTATGAAGAGAAATCCGGATTTGCTTGAATCATTCTTAGTTCTTTCAACACCTCGATAATTGTTTTAGCATTGTGATTTTTCCTTTCGTCATTATAGGTCATTCGGCAGTGGTATGTTTCATGGTGAAAGGAATATAGCTAGCACATTTCCTTACAAATTTATTGAGGCAGTCGTTATTTATTCGCAAATGTACCGTTTTTATAAGCTTCCACCTACAAGGTGTGTCATGGCAACGTAGTATTTCTGCCTATGTTTGTGCCTGTCTCTCTGGTAGTTTGATTTCCGAAGCCGTGGGAGCTGTAACTAAGAAATTTGGCCGATTTAATTCCCGTCAACCGTCAGGCTCGTCCAGCAACTTGTAAAGCAATAAGCATCGCATAAACATATTCAAAAAATGGCGCTGGTGAGGTTTTCATTTTCTCGAAGCGTTTTCGTCTCCATATCATTTTCATTTCTCAAATATATAAGCGATGGAAAAAAACGAATGCTTTTTCAGAGAGACAAAGGTTCGCATTGTGGCTGCTTCACTGGCACGGTTCTTCGCATGTCCTCATATATGTGGTCCCTGGAGGTGCTTCAGGACTATAGTAGTTTCGATTGTTTATTCACATTTATGGAGAGAGGTTTTCATGATGGGATGTAGGATTGCTTAAAGAGCATTTGATAAAGGCATATGGTGTCGCCGTTGTCAAAGTTGCATGGTCGTCGTAGTACTAAACTTTTTCTTTCACCAACTCTCTCTTCTTTAATTTCCATCATTTATGTATCTGACCTCACCTTCCGTTGTTCCTTTTACAAACTTATGCATATATTTCGAAATTATGTGCGTATCTGTGTTTATGCTTACAAACTGTGTATTGCTTGCAGTTTTTCGTGCAATTTATGCCAAGTCTTATCTGTAGGAAAATTCTGCACAATCCTTTCCGTCTCTTATCGTATATCCTCACTTTTTGTCCATCCGTGGACGAGAGTTCATTAGAATCGAATTTGCGTCATGCTGTTCAAGTAGCAACGCCGTCCGGATGCATACACTGCTGTCATGTTTCGTGGATACCATTTGAAAATTATTGTTTTCTTCTCATAAACAACGTCAGTTTCCATTTGATTGTGCTTACTTGAGATAGTCGGCAAACGCAACTAGCAAGGATCGTACAAGCCGCAGCTTCTTTGATGGTTGAGGAGAGATGAGGTAGGTGCAATTAGTCGTTCATTCGCAGATAAGTGGTAATTAAACATCGATTCCCGCTTAGCTCACCTTTGAGTAGCTTTGCACGCTGAATACACAAATTTTGATGCCATCAATTGCTTCTTGTCCTCGCCTTCCCGTTATCCGCGGTGCTGTTCGTGTAAATTCTCCTCGCATGTGATGAGGAGAAGATACTTCCGTATAAGTTCTCATCGCACATATAGCTGCGTTTAAGGCTTTTAAATAATTGGTGCGATATGGGCAATTTTGTGTCCATCGGCGAGCAGACGTTTCCTTAAAACTGAATTTCTGTCGAGTTCTTGGAACGACCGTCGGCTTGCATGCTGAGTGGTCATCTCGCTTCCTCCGAAAATCTATTCCCATTGTCACCTCACTGTCAAAAGCGTCGTCACCTTTCATGGTGAAGTGGCCGGCATAAATTTAGTGTCCCTTGATTACAAAATTTGCTGAGAACAGTCAAAAAGACCTCATTTGTGTTATCCTTTGGAGGTGTACCTTGGTAACATACACCCCACATTATGTAGCTCGCCAGCTAAATTCGTAGTCTCGAATAGACGGCGTTGAGGATGATTGCGCTCGATGCCGCACATAGCTGCGAAGTTCCACAAGTTTTCGCATATGCCTTTTAAAGAGCTCCTTCATTTTCTTCCCATCTCCTGCACTGTCGAGACAACAATCGCTTCTTCAGGCAGGAGAACGTGCTCAATTAATGTTCCAGAAAGTTAGGGCCAAGCCAGGAGGCTGATCTGTGGAAGTAAAGAAAGGGCACAAATGGACGACCCCTGGTAGAGACCAGTTTGTATTTCTAGTAAAGTATTCCATTTCGTCGCAGAGTTCAAGAAAACGATTAGCTGCAACCAAAAGCTCAAAGGTCTCCGTACGTCCAAATGTGTTGTTTTCTTAGTTGCGTTGCTGACGACTGTCTGTGACGAAACAGTGTCACTGGAAATCCCCAAACATTCCCACCAAATATCACTGAGAATTTTCGTTTTCGCTGTCTTTCGTGATGGGGCGTAGAAGTTCTCGGAATTCAAGCGACTCTAACCACAAAGATCATTAGCCATTCGTTCGCATCTTTAACCGGCCGATTTTCTGTGTTTTTCGCTGATTGGACTCGACAAATTTGGTCAATAACCATTCCTCCAACACTGATCCCATTCAGCAAGACTAGATCTGTTAAATAGTGATAGTATCCGCAGTGCGCTTATGCAAAANATAACCATTCCTCCAACACTGATCCCGTTCAGCAAGACTAGATGTGTTAAATAGTGACAGTATCCGCAGTGCGCTTATGCAAAACGTCAAAACAAACGGCGGAAAGTATTCCTGCAGCAAAACAGTGAATATGAAGGAAGGAATAGGTATGCTGAATTGCTGATGAAATCAACCGCCATACTACAAGGAATCCTATGCTTTTGACGCAGGCATAATTAAATACACAACGGAAATCGATTTCATTCTAACGTATTCTCGGGAAAATTTGCGCCAAATATAGGACGCCGCCAAATTTTGCATTCAAATCCCTGCAAAAGTCTGTCTTCCGATTGGCTACTGATGGATCAGGTGGAAGAATTTTCCGCAGTGCGCTTATGCAAAATGTCAAATCAAAGGGCGAATATGTGGTTTGAGGTTCGCGGTTACTTTCGAGCATATAACCAGATCCACAGCATTTATGAAGTTGAATTATTACGAATTTCTCAAGTTTTACCGGTCATTGTCTCTTCTTCGATCGTTAAAGACGGCACGCGACTCAAAAATGCTGAGGAAAAGCCGTCAACCAGCGCAGCATATAAAAGGTTGGTGTTGAAGCATATCGGGGAAACGATTTGTTCCTTATACATTCCTGCAAATCTGGTTTGCAGAAAGAAAAACTTTTCGAAGATGTCGTCCCTGCGCCGTTTGTGGTATATCTGGACGTGCTTGCATTGTGTTTGTGTGTTCTCGCACTGATTTTATCCGTTTTCTGCCGGGCATTCAGATCGACGTGTCGTACCATACTTCATATTGATTCACTAATCTCGCCAGAAGTTTAGTATATCCAAAAGTGTTGCATGTGCACATGCACTTTACATTGGTGGCTTCCCCAGTTTCCGTTGATACGCTGTTGCAGCTGTTCGCGGTTTCATTATGGCACTGTGCGGATCGTTCAGTAGCTGTATACAGCGAAGAATCTCAGGATGAGGCTAGTGACTACGCAGAATTAAAGGGAAGAAAATATGGCTCGATAGAGATCACGCAGATATTCGTACCCATAAGGTTGCCCTACCGACCTCAATTATTGGTAAAGCATTATGGTCACGTCAGCACAACACGCAGTATAGACTAAAAAGACTTCAGAGAAGTCTGGTTGTGGAAGTTGTGCAGACCACGTACGTGTTTATGCCAACTCTGGAATGAAAATGAACTCGTGGGAATTGAAGTAATTCTGTACGAGGCATGGAGTCGCCAAATCTTATGTACTGCGAGGTAGTCAATGGAGGATTCGAGCGCTGCAAGTTCCATAAAACTGAGATTCAGGTTGACCTTGTTAAAATCGAGGGTTCCATAATTTCGGCGGCCTCAAAATAGCACTCGAGCAAAGTGCGGACAAAGCTGTTGAGAATATTATGCAGTTGAGAACAAAGGCGAAACTGTGGCTTCAAAGTGCAGTGAAATAATTCCTGCCTACATAACGAGTACCTCTGTTGGGGGAATGTTGAGAGTTCATGCTTCATGCCTTTATCTCACTTCTATCCATTTGCATCCAAGTCTTTTGCCACACTTCTTCCGAAATTTGTCATTACGACACAGGTCTGATTTAATTTCCTGTCTCTCACTACAAATAAGATTCCCTCCTCATTCTCACTTCCTTCTCTGCTTTTTTTATTTTGTGTCCGCGGTTCCCCAACGGTGGCTTCCAAGCTTGTCCACCGAAAATGTCAGGAGGGATGCGGTAATACAGAACCCAAGAAACTCCGTATGCTCGATTGTTCGCAGAAACCACGAGGTCATCTGTCTCTTCCTCTCCGTACCCTTCCATTATGTGACTCACGCATTCAGTCTACGAAATTATAATCGCTTCCTGTTAGGGGTAGCTGAAAAAGATATCAACTATAGATATCAAGCATACGTTAATTAACGCCCACCAGCTCACAATGACCATAGTTCCAACAAGCAAGCACTTTACTACAAAGATTCACGGTCGGATGAGTGAGCACATATGATCTATAGGGAAGCGAAAATTTAGCAGAGATCGAACAAATATGTGTGCATGATTTCCAATGAAGTGATTCGTGTAACTGTGAATTTCCAAAATGCGGCGAAACGCTTGAGAAAACGCGCAGGAGCGCGTAAGCAGCGCTGCAAGGAACTCGCACGTTGCACTCCACTGGAATGACCAACCGGTTTCATAAATAAATAACGAAGCGTTTGGAATAGGGCATTCTCACTTCAAATGTTAGAATCGGTCATTCAAATTTTCGGGAGCACAAAGTTCGATTTTAAGTGCTCAAGAAAACTTACAATTGGAAGAGATATTGTGACAGTGCCATGTCTGGAAGCATGTGTGTTTAGATGTTTGCTTCTTATATAGTTCCAAATCTAGAACCACTGAGGGTCAAGCCTTCGAAATAAGTAGCTGTAATGCGCAGCATAAGATAAACTCCTGCACTACCCTCCACTTTAATTCAATAAACTGAAAAGAGCACACGGCCATTTAAAAATGTCACAGCATTTGCAAATATTTTGCATCACTCGGGTCATGGAGATATATGTCCAAACGATTCTACGAACGATCGAATCGGTTCATATGCAATGTATCATTTCGCATATACCACTCTATGTCAGTATCTGACGAAACTGATTGGTTGAATGCATACCTCGTCATGGCAGTTTCTTCAATCGTTTGAAACTAGATCGGCAAAAATAAAAACTCTCGCTAGCGTAAAATGCACGCAAGTTCGTGGNCGATCGGTAAAAAAATAAAAACTCTCGCTAGCGTAAAATGCACGCAAGTTCGTGGTATGTTTCATTGCAGTACTCATAATTCCTCCTGCAGTTCCAGAACAGAATCAGGGTAATATGGGTGGTCACTCTATGGTGTGAACTAGACATGCGAATTTTGTAGCAGTTTTGTAAAAAATATCGAATAGAGAGGCACGCCCATTGATATTTGAGAATAAGCAGGTGGTTGCAACTGAAAGTTTGTCGGCTGATTACTTTCATCGAGAACTGAGGTACCATTCAGTGAACCTTGATACAACGGTTCATAGCAGGTAAACGGCAAAGATTCTGAAATGTGTGCGATATTTGGCAACTCGAAGCGACCGGAAGATACTATTCACGACACGTTTTCATTCGAACATAAGCGTGGTTTAAGCACTTCTTGCCAAATAAAGCCTCTAAAGCGATGAATCCTTGAGATTTAAAGGCTATTTCATGAAAAGAGTCTCTTCGGAACTAAGCCAAGAGTGGTTAAAGTTGGTTTCCAGTAGTACGATCGGCGAAAGGAAGGAATTCGGAAGAACGTGCTCAGGATCGTACTCGGCACAGACGGCTTCATTCAATCCGACTATTCTTATGGAGCAACGGAAGAATGTGCGGCAGGAAGCCAATTTCTTGGCGTAAGAATGCATCTTGCTCGACAGAAAAAATCCACTGGTCCAGGAAATTTGTATAAGTCTATAAACGGAATGGTGCTGCACATTCTGATGGCATTCACGCCCTCTGTTCCCTGTTGTCTTGCGAAGAGAAATTTGCGCTGTCGCTGGCAGTGTCTTGCAGCTGACGCATGAGTACACGAGATTCGTGCAACTACTGTTGCGAGGAACGTTCTGTACGAAGCGGTCTTGCATGAAATCTTCATATTGGCGTAAAAAGACAGCAAAAATACGTCGCAGCATTTCTCAAGAGTGTTGTTTATTGCGCGGCCTTGCTTGTGATTGAGAATGATGCCGAAATGCCCTAACGAAGCATTAGCATTTCCACCCTTAGGCTTCCGATGTTTGTTGAAAGAAATCTGGATGAGCCACTGTTGAGCGCACTAATTTAGATCTTATGGGCCTTCTCTTCTCACAATATTCTTTGGAGTCATCTCAGTGAGCTAATGCATCTAGCGCTACTACTTCAATTCGATCTTATGAGTGTTCATGTAACCAGTCAATTTCTAAGCACATTTCATCTAGCGACGAAGGCCACTTCAAGTGATCGGATTCCCCTTTTTCGGTGATCATCAGCTGCATCCAATTCGATTACGTGAAAGTGAATAACGATGACACTTACAGTGTTGTCGCTACTGTACCTCCTGACGTTGTGGTCATTCATCGGACTTTTATGCCTCGCGATGATAAAGTGTCTGCTTCATATAACCCATAAAGAACCACTTTTCTACGGCAAGGGATCTTTTATAGGTGGGACGCCAGGTACGTTTTACAATCTTGTCGTGCCTCTGAAGTGGAAATGAGGTTGATGTAACTTATGCGTGTTTGAAATTGTTGCTTCACATTACTGGAATTGCATGGGCGATCATCGTTTAAAATGAAGATTCCACTCCAATATCACTTCCGTTACCAAGGGCCTTGAAACCTCCCGACAAAACTGAATGCCACTCGGCATACACATGTGATGCGTGTCAGCAGCTGTGCTCCTGAGAACCGTTCTCTCTGTGAATTATGCACAGGGATACTCGCACCAGCGGAAGGGACTCTCGAATGTGAGGAGAAAGTACTGAATTCTCAAGATGGGATTTTAATGATAGTTATGATACGGAGTTCATCACATCTGAACCATGATCTCAGACAGCGAAGAAGGTGAAGGAGCAGAAGTAGCTGTTCAAGAGGGGTGATAGAGTACATGCCCCATGGCTGGGTCATTTATTGCTTCTCCAGCCAGGAGGCGTTCTTGCGTTTCTTTGCCGTGGAAGGAGGGGTCCATGGCCCTCTCGCTCAAAATCGGGACGCGGTTTTTTCCGCTCCACCCAATGCAGGCAGATGACCTTTCTGCATGACTTTGGTATTCTAGCGCTTCATACGCAAAAGCACCATGCTGTAGGGTGCCAGCGAGGATGGTTTGATTTCCCTAAGTTCGTAGGCAGCTGCTTGGTCCTTGAGTGGACAAGTGAGCGCCGGATATTGCAGCTCTTCTCATGCATTAGCATCATGCTTCCTCATACTAGCGCGCTGATGTGCCTCAAACGTTTTCCTTTCGCGTAAGCAGTAATTTATTTTTATTTTTTTCGCACATTCGCAAGCAGCTTTTAATAAACATTTCTATGAGGCACTGGCAACTGTCTTACCTTTCTCCGATACTACCCCCCCCCCCCATTCTGTCATTGCAGAACAAGGTGTACACATGTGATATTCTTGCTCGTTTTCTAATGTTACACAACGTGTACTGCTCCCTACGTTCAGAATGCCTGACACCTGCCCCATTCGATGCTTGCCGTAGGAGTAAAGGTGAACTTTTACTTATGGAGCACACACCTGAAACATGAGCATGCAAACGGACTGAAACCTGTATTAAGTTTCGTGAGAATAGTTATGCCAGAGGCCTTCGTCTCCCGACGGAATCATCAAGTTGTTCCTCATATAGAAGGGATGGTAGTCGGGGTTTTAAGACGCTATTCTCGACAGGACCCGGTCAACACCATGGCTGTAGGACGCGATTTTTGCCACCCCAGCAGTGCAGCACCCCACAGGGTCATCTGATTGTGTCAGCTTGCATGAACAGTTATTTATCTTACTTATGTTGCAGAATGAAATGAAAGATACGAATTTTTTCGTTGATGCTTTTATAAGCACGTTCTGACGCATACAAATGAAATGGAGGAGACAGTGTCTGTCAGTGAGGCGGTAAAAGATTACTTGTGGATTTTGTCGACTTAAGAGCCAAGGCTGAAGATGTGAAAGCGTCAGGTCATTGACACCATCGCTTTCGGAGATTCCCCAATTGATGATACTTTAACAACGTTCTTGAATAGAGTCAGGTGCAAGTTGTCCGTTCTCAGAAAAGGTGGCTGAACTCCCTAGTATTTGGGCGTTGCTCTCAGTGAAATTACCAACCGACCTCATCAGCCATGTTTGCGGAATCGACATCGACAACATTAACCGCGTGGAAGCAACATCGATGAAATTGCAGGGCGNNNTTGCGACACGAGGATCATACAAATCCTGTAGCTTCAAGACACTTGCAGAATAATTATCTCCTAGATCTAGCAGCAAATGACTGATGCCGACTAAAACATGCAAGCTTGCAAATAAACTATTTCGTCAAGTTTTTGCATTTTACCAAAGTACTAATGGTGCATTTATACTCTTGGGAAAGTTTGAGATTGTTGCTTGTGGAATGTTAAAATGCTTC
The DNA here is from genome assembly GCA_022844705.1 of Toxascaris leonina. Taxonomy (NCBI): domain Eukaryota; kingdom Metazoa; phylum Nematoda; class Chromadorea; order Rhabditida; family Ascarididae; genus Toxascaris; species Toxascaris leonina. Next base: position 9,282 of record JAARMF010003642.1, read on the forward strand.
ACGCAAATTTGCACGCACAAATAAAGTATGAATAAAGCTTTGCCCGCCACGCGCTAAAATGCACGGGCGACTTCGAAGTATGCAGAAAGGGCAGTTGCATGCAGGGGGCCACACATACGCGGCCACGAGCCGCACGATTGTATGACGAGGGCCAGCGATGGTTCAACTCATGCCCAGGCCAGACATCGCGCAGCAGTGAATCAGAAACTTCAGTTACAGAAAAACGAAATTTCCGAACCTTCAGCAGTGTTGCATATCGTGAGACCGTCGCCTTATCATGTTTTACCACGTTCCTCTTCACTATTCGCCTCCAGTCTATGTTGTTCTTGAGTTTCAAATTGATGCTCCCAGTTTTTTCAGCATTCGCTTTGCTGCATGCTCATATTTTCGAATAGTTCACTTTCCCGGTCCCGGTTTCGACTCTCCCCTTCGATCATTGTTTGCGTTCACTTGATATCTATGAAGCTGCTGGTGTGCTTCCTTGCATGTATATCCGGTCTTCTGAGATAATGGATCGCAAAACTATTGCGGTGCAATTTGGTGCGCGTAATGTGCAAATAGGATGCTTTCTGCCTCTAATTTCGACGGAATTCATGAGATTCTTCGGGAACTATCGATGGTCACGGATGCGAGAACTTTGTGGGTCAAATTTGTTCTGCAATTCATCGATTACAGTCAATTTTATTTTTTCTTTGGATTTCTGCAAACGATTAATACGCCAAGAATGCACTGCGGAATACTTCATCATACGCTATTTTCATATATGTGTGTANNNGGTCGGTCTGAAGAGTTGAAATGCAACGACATGAATCCTGATAGCCCCAACGGCACGCTGTTTTTGCTGGTCTGTGAAAGTAGTCTGCTTCGGCTCTGTTTCTTGCCGTTACTCCATGCAATAATCTGATGACGATAAAGTGCGTCTCATTCAACGTTATTCAATAGTCGGGTATGATGACGTTTGAAGACTGGGAAAGGAAAAAAGAAACTACCAAAATTTCTGCCTTTTTTGAAGGCAACAAAGGTTTATAACGCCATTGGCTTCGTTCATGCAGTTGGCAGGTGAAGAAACGGCAGTGTAGCGAATGATTTAAACAAAAAATTTATCGATTATGGATATGGCAAAAAGTGAGGGATTCGGATCTCGCCTGACGGTACTCGCCCTCAAACAATGGGAGCCATGCACCTCAACGTGAACGGGATTCAACCGCGGAACAAGAATTGTTCAGTTAGACTGAAATAATAAAAGAAACCAGGCGGTTGTGTGAGGAAATATAAACGGAGTGTATCAGCGACATCTTCGTCACACAGATGTCGTTCACGTGATTCGTTGGCATTTTTAGGTATCAGTTATGAACCTTTGGATCGGTCAAGTGGTTCTTCAAAGGTCATCAAATGGAATGCAAGTACCACGGTTTATTCCACAATTCTTCGTGGCAAGTTGACAATTTTATTAATTTCATTATTACACCATACAGTTAACATATGCCTACTC
>JAARMF010003645.1:0-18842 GCA_022844705.1 Toxascaris leonina
TCGAGGATTCCGATTCACTGTTTCAAGTTTTCTTTAGAATCGACAAAATTTTGCTACGAAACCATCCACAAGAGTTGCAAAGGAATATGTACAAGATTATTCCAGTACTGCTCGAAATTCGATATTCGCGATTCCGCGCAACGCAAATGATCGCCTTAAAGTGGCCAGCGATAATTGCATAAAGTGTCCTTCCGTCTCTGTGCGGTGTAAGAAATTCAAAAAAAAAAAATCCTCACTTTTCGTTCAGGTGTGATCAATGATAAGCGGAAAAAGGGAAGTTCGCAGAGATTCGCAGAGAAATGAGTGCGGTAGGTTCACTTTTTCTTGGCGCCTAGCTGTCGCAAACAATCAGTAAGTTAAAATTGGCAAAGAAAATTTAGGTCTAACGAAAATGCCATTAAGAGGAAAAATTCGTGAAACAACAAACAATTGTCAAAAGTCGACAAACAAGTTTCATTCTTTCACGTTTACCGCGAAAAATTTACCATATAACCTCTGATAAAACCCGATACTTTACTGCGGTGCTATCTTAGGCTATGGTTGAGGCTGTGAGATAATCAGATTGAGGAATCATCAGAGGTTGGATTCATCGCCACGAACAAATCAATAAATACGCTCCCGCCGATCACACTCGCGCTTAGCGTCGAATCGTTCGAGGGGGAAATTGAATTTTTGTATTAGATGAACCTTTTTACACATACTAGAAAGAATGAAACTAACAGAAAAAAGTGGTTCGTTTCCGGACTTTCATGCCTTTCAGTTAAATGCGCTCATAGTTAAGAAATGCTTACATTAGGTTATAGGAAAACTATAACAGAACATTTTGCGCAAACCTTCAATTGCATTAAACATCCTCAAAAGACAGGAAATGGAAAGCGCCTTTCGAGAGAAAAATATTTTTCGTCGAGTCATGGAAAAGCATAGAAGAATTCTTTTCCTGTAGGAATTCCCTCGAGATAGGGATCGGTTTTGAATAAAAAGTCTCCGTTCTGAAATTTGACTGAATAGAGGACCCCCTTGAGTACGTAGATCTGATGCTGGAAACCAGAAAAACACGTTGTTTTTCTGTTCAAGAGAGCTGTACTTCAAGCTCTATCTTTGACAGCAGTAGCGGCCAGAATACTGAGCAGTGAGCCTGTCAGCATACGACACGAATATTGTGAACGGCAACAGAAACAACAATGAGGACGGAAGTTTCAGAAGCTAGCATCTGTGTGGTCAGCGGACCTCATAATGAAGTGCAGTTAATAAATCAGCTCGGAAAAATTGCACATGCACAGCAGACACCTGGCAAGGTATGCCACTGCATGCAATAAGATATGAAAATCCCATTAAATTCTTGGTACGGGGCAACGCTCTAGCTGCACTTATTAAGCACAGTCGTGTTACAACCAGCACACTTCAAGACAACGTTGTTTAAATACTCGGCCAGGTGCGTTTCAGCTTTGTTTAGCAATTCAATATCGTCGAAATTAATTAAGCACCAGGAGACTTGGGATGATTCGTTGATAGCATAATTAGTGCTGGTTATGTCTAGATTGTGTGTTATCATGCATCACACGACACAATTGCGACCGAGAAGAAAAACTGAATGCTGCTACGAGTTACTGCAAGCCCACGGACTAAGTTTATTTGCTTCACAAGGCATGTTCAGGAGGTCTTTCTGAAGCTGCGTCAAAGCTACACTTAAATATAATTGTCTCTTAGCGATGAGCAGCACAGTGTATAAGAGTGAACTATGCAATGAGACAATTACGTCGAAAGAAAAGTCTGAAGATCGGCTTCTCCTTGTTTCACACTCTTCAGAAACCAGTTGCGATGCAACGGATATCCAACTGTTGCTTGGAATCGATCACATATTTGATAGACCACTTTATGCATCAGTGATGCACGCATACTACATCTATATTTACTGCAATATTATAAACAACAGCATGAGCATATTGCGTATGGACGCCACCCGATTGTCCATTTATTCCACGACAACTGATGCTTCACCCTATCAGTTAGAAAGGTACAATAACTCCAAACAATCGTCAAGTTGGCCGTGGATTGCTGAGGATGCTCTTGTAACACACTGCTGGGCAACTTTAGCTAAACGCGGTAGGTCAGGACATATTAATGCGCCATTGTAGCGCAGTTTTTCGCTATCTACCGCGTAGAAAGAAAAGACGTGCCTTACAACAATACATCTGTTCATTGTCGTCCGAAACTGATCATGGTACACAACCTTAAAACACGTTGTTCAGAGGCAGTGTTATCTTTCGATAAGTCATCAATCATTCGTGCAAAAACACTTTTCAGCACGATCAGTGCCATCGGTATTGCCAGCGTACGCTCGAAATTTATTAAAACTTGTGCTTTACTTTGTTACCGAAACGCAGAGTATCGCTTCAAAATTGAGCTGGTATAAAACATATTGCAAAATTTTTAGGGCTGTAATTCCTAGACCGGCAAAGTAAAGCACAGTACAGCTAAGCATGCATCATGTTATACGCCACCTCAAGTTCGCTTACCGTTTTCGTTATAAACGCTATTGGATAGCGGTTCACTTGTCGGAAGTCTAGAATACATAGTCTCGAGCAATCACTCGAGATCCAAATTTATAAATCCAGATATAGAATTTGACTGAATTAAGTAGAAGAACAATACAGTAACAATAATGAAACATTCGGAAGCGGATCGGCTGGCGCAAACCCACTAATGTTCATCTGATGCTGATTGAGAGTGCATCGACACAGCGCAACGCAGTGGCGGGCGTTCCTGCATAATGCACATGTCTGAGGCACACCAGGGAAGACACAATACATCAGCGACAAACAGCTCCAGATCATCAACCTGTCGCCTCCCAGATGACGAGCGAAAGCGAAACGGTCACACAACAACAAGACGAGAAAGAAGAGAAGTTGTGACGGCTGAAGGCGACCACAAAATGCAAAAATAGAAATAAACGATCCGCAAATGATCGTCTCAAAAAGTTAGCTCACAAAAGCCGAATATCGACTTTTAAGGCCGCCTTAGATAATGCAATGTTCATTACGAGTACTTGCAAAAACAACAGATCACGTGTGAGTGATGACCTCATCACAAGTGACCGAGAAAACTATATGCATCAAATGTGAATGAGGTTTTCGAAGATGTTATGCGACGTTAATGAGTCTAGCTACGGGCACAACCGGAACGGGGCCGTTCCAATGGAATACTCTAGAAAATGTGAATGACCAATCATTCACGTCTAATTAGCAACACGAATAGGAAGAATTCGGCCAAAAATTAGACTTTCATAGCGCAGGCTGCATAGAGAGGCCTTAAGGGGCAGGTGGATCAAGAATTTACACTGTTGTGACATCACTGAAAGGAGAATACAGTTGCGGACGACGTACGTGCGACAGCACTAGCATAGGCGTTGTCAAAATGCGACGAAAGTGCCGTTTGAAAAAGCACAGTGATGTGGATGAGACGCGCGTGCTTCCCTAGCTGCGTGCTAGTGCTCGAGAATTGCATTGAGCACTGCTTTATGCCTTTTCACTGCGATTCGCATACTTACATACCATTGCAAAAAACAGAGGAGCAGGATGCGCGGAGGAAACTGGAGCAAGAAAGGCAGCGGACAATGTAGATGTCACAGCATTTCAACAGCATTCGTCGTATGTAAACAAGTTTTCTATGCTTATGGAGAATGTCATTCTAAACAAGAAAATATCACAACTTTTTACTCACAATCTACCCTTTGCGTCGATGAAAATTGCAACCAATCTCCAAAGCCGTCTAGTGGATCGCTTCAAAATAAAACTTTGCCTATTTCGAATATATTGAACACTTTTGACATTTTCTACCGAAGTCTCCAATTTCACTATATGAAGGTTTTTCAGTTAGAAAAAACTTTGGGAAAGGTCTAAACTCGTTTTCGAAAGTTATCAAGTTTTTCGCGAAAAGCAAAGTAAACTTTCCTATGCGCCATGGATTCATAATTCATGAAATCTTGCAGCGATGTATCCCCTTACAGTGAGGGGTCGAAAACTTCACCGCCAGATTTCAAAGATCACTTTGAGCTCAACCCGTTTTGAAAGCGACGTTTTGCAGGGGGACACTTCTTGATTAAAATAAAACAGCAATGATATTTTAAAAATAAGTGATTAAGAGGGTATTGAATAGTAATAGCAGCGTTGCGGATCAAGAAAAAATGGAATTGAATTCGTTGAGTGCTCTTCAAAGCAGCCTGTTCAGCTGAATTTTGCAATTAGCGATTGTGGCAATATTGCAATCAATCATTGCAATCGATCTAGCGATCAAATACGTTTTGTTGCATGAGTTTTCACAAGTGACGGTGATTCGTTGAACAGATTTGCTCATTCGAAACTTCAATTTTTTTTATACTGCATGCATTTCTGATACTCTCCCGAACATAGCTCTGCATTTTCCATGCACTCACTCATACATAAGGAACAATGCAACGCGTTCAACTGCACTTTCGCACAATCTCTATCATTTCCATTGGCAATCGATAGTGAATCGATGATGTGAACTTTTATTACATGAAATATGTGCTGTGTATTCGTAACTTTGAAATCGACTGGTGGAAGCGGGAGGGTTCCGAAAGCGAACAGTGATTCTTCACTTCGGAAAAATCCGTAGATCTCGCAACATTTACAAGCTTTGCTGAAATGCTGTTGTAGAGCACAGAATATTACCGCTGTCATGCACCAACATCACACCTTATTCCATCCGTCCCCTCCGCATTCATGGTCTGTCGGCCGCGCAGTACAGAAACTGACAATGCAAATGTTATTTTTGCTCATTACAGATGGAGAGAAGTTGCTCCTTAATGAGTTTCAAAAAAAAAAAACTGAACATACCGTCGCTACTGCCTCCTAACTTTATATCCGAAAAATTTCATGATCTCGCAGTTTTCTGTAAATACCAAAAAACATCGAAAACATGACAGAAACGCAGACCTCGTGGATGTCTTAAAGCCTGACTCACTGTTTTTTGTTACAAGCTACCCCACTTGTTGAAATATTACCGTACTGACTCCAACCCGACAATTCTGTCTTTGTACTGAACGGACCACATTTAGTTTCAGGTCATCGTTCGCTCACCGGTAACGCAATCATCAAGAAAGAGAAAGGGAAAACAAGAGAAATAGCTTACAGTCTGAGTTTCGATTGCGATGACGATGATGCCGCTGTTGAATCGAGCTCGGTATACCGATATTGTTTGATGTGCTGTTCCTGAAGATTACAACTTTGATTATTCGCACACAAATGACTGCAAATATTTATGAGGACAACTGTAAAAGCCCTTTGGAAGGGAATGCGTTTAACAAACGTCAGCTTACAGACATTTCGTAAATTCAGTGGTTGGATTGATGATAAAGTTAGCCCACAACACTGAGAATAAGTTAGTTATGGAAGCACTCAACATTCGAGAGGCTGTTCATTGGTCAGCAACGCACTAATCCTTGAAATAAGCAAGATATTGACCAAGTGCGCCAAGAAGACTGCTAGAGCTCTACTGGATGGCACGATGGGAGTGTCTCGCATATCAAACGGACTGCATTTTCGGCATAACACTGTACCTATACTTCTCCCTCAAAAATGGTAGAACTCTGTATCATCTATTCACACACCTAGTGTATTGTGCCTATAATGTATTCGCGGCTTCGGATTTAACACAAGACCATACCAGGTATTTTCGCCTCAAAAGCGTAATACTAACACTGGACTTCTTGCAGCTTGGGATTTCTTAATACACATGGATAGGAAAGGAGGAGTCACAGAATTCACACTGTTAATGACGTCAGAATGGTGCGATCGAAAAACTGAAAATTTCGAAAATTCGAAAATCACCGAAACAAACTGCAGAACAAAATCAGTACTCACATCATCAAAAATGAAATGGAATAATTGTCGAAGGAAGTGAGGTCGCTGAGGCAGATTGTTCACGCTTATTTCGCGCTCTCAAATCCCCGGAAACCTTCCGTCGTATGTTTTGATTAACCGGGCAGTCACGGGGTGCTTTCACATGTAGATGACTCGTAATTGAAGAGGACCAAATTTCCGAGAACTTACAAAATGAACTTTGGTAGTCAACAATATGCCGAGGGTGGAAATTAAAAGCAGTTTGAACACCGACATCATTTGAACTTACGGGTCATATCCGTATAAAGTATAACAGCTGAGGGATGCACCGCAGAACAAAAAGTGAAAATGAAACAAAAAATCAGGAGAAACACAGCACAACTTTTTCCTGCAACAGTACATATACCAGCAGCCATGCAAATGGGCACGCGAATCATATTCCTTAGGAGTGATAGAAGCCGAAATCCTCCCCTTCTCTCCGCCAGATGCTTTGTGTAGACGAACCTATTTGCATTTCCGTAGGTTTTGAGAAATGTTGTATGAGCTGACACCCACTACTGAGTCTTTCAAATAAATTTCATCCCGGGCCTTGAATGGGGTCGTTCAGCTGTTGGCTGTGTTATCCTGAACTTCCGTATGACTCGTGTTAGTATACGGAACCGCAGTGCGATATCCGACTACCTTCAGACCACCTGTCAGCACCAGCTGCAGTGCATTGGCCGTGCAGCTCAGTCTTTTTGGAAATCGCGTATCGAGCGAAATTTTTCTACCTGTCTTTTCGAAATCGTCAGCTTCATTCTCATCAGATTCAACAGGCCGGATAGATGTACCACCATCTTCAACGTCTGAGCTGCTTATTGCAGTTAATTCTTTACAATCTGCTGAGTCAGTTATCACTACATCTCAACGACTCGTCGTTGCTCATGCCCTACGGTGTCTCCAGACAGGCTTGTTCAATCCCCTGCGCATCACGATGTGCGTGGCACTTCTTCAAACCCGGAAATGCATTCTTGCGGGATCCGTCCACAACGGAATGGGTCGCTGCAGTAATAAGTGAATACTTGATACTCTCCACTCCGAATGCCAGTAGCGGCGGACGGCCGAATCGACGTTTTAACCTCTTGATATCTTCCAATGGTCTCTTCAAAAGAGCGCGAAAGACCCACTGGAACTCGGAAGACGAGTCGCCGATTGAGCACAGCTGAACACATGAGAGGAACGTGTGTAGGGACATATTGGGTACAGTCATCAGCTGTTGAAGAACGTTTATGCACGGTTTTTTGTGCTATCCTGGGCCGCTTTTATAGGACTCCCTCCACCACTTACTAACGCTTTGGAGATCAGTGATTTCGAAAGCCGTGTTGTTGAGGGCATCACGATACAGAGAGGAGAGGAATGTACTCAAGAAATAGAGACAGTTGCGAGAAGTTTGATTTTCTAAAGTTTTCCCACCGAATGCTGCCACCAAAAGGGTCGCATATAAAATAATCGCTTACAAATCCCTCATAAAGGATGAAGCTGCAAAAATTTAGAAGATGGTTAACAGAACTGTTCAAAAACAACCTAGGTAGCAAGAAAAACATGCCCGAAATGTAAGACAGTTACTCAGTTACTTTTACGGTTCTCATTGAAAGTTCTCGTTGAACGTCTGGGATAGAAAATACACCCACCAAGTTTTCAAATGAACAGTTTGTCGCCCACAGCAAACGATGGCATCACTTTCGGACCGAAACTCAAACTTGAGAATGCAAAAGTGCACTAACACTTTCACGAGATTTTTCGGATGAAGTATATTTAAAGTACAGGCACAGTGAAAAAATGGTACAGCGTAGTTGTAGTTTAACCAAAAAATCGGTATTCTTGTATCGTCCTCGAATCCAGGCTGTACTGTGCCTATACTCGCGAATTTTAATTTAATTCGATACTATAATATGCCTGGTATAAGTACAAATGCAGTACGAAATCTATAGTATCTCTTGGTGCAATGACATTACTACCAAGTACATTTTACGAACACCTGTAACAGGTGCAGTTGTTTATAGCCGGAATACAATACAGAAATGTGAATATGAACTTTTTATGAGAAAACCCGTGGAAATCTTTCGTTCAAGAAATCGACAATTTAAGAATCCGGTCAGTGGTTTCAATTCTATGATGCCTCCAGCTCTGAACGAAATCGAGGATACTGTCGTTGATATGGAAGACGGTAAGGAAATCTTTTTGCGTCTTTTTTGAGTTTACTGTTGCATTGTTTCTGGGCGGATTATCTGATTCTAATCTGAAAATGGATTTGCGTATTCTGATATTTACGTACTTCATGGGAATTTGCTCAACTTCAATTTTAATATTCAGTTCCGCTGATCTTGCCATCCAAAGTTTGTTTTATAGATTCTCCACAATTGACATTCGAGGAACGAGTGGACGACTTCCGCTATCCTTTTAGTGAACTCTTCCTTTGGGCGGTGTTGACTAAACGGCAGGAAATGGCATTGTGCATGTGGCAACACGGGGAGGAGGCAATGGCTAAGGTCTAAACTGTCCTTCATTTACGATTCGCTGTTCGTTGCGGCGTAGAAAATCAGGCGTATGATTGCGTGTTGTTGTATCACAGGATGTGAATATCTTCGTGTTCCTTTGCCTTCTTCTGTCGTTTCTGAACTGATGAAAATAGAGATACCACTTCGAAATAAATGAAGTGGCGTTAGTTGCATGCAAGGGAAGTGAAACCTCACTGATGGTTTTAACCACGTAGGAATGCGCTCAGTTTGATATTGGCAAAATGCGTAAGTTTTTTTGCTCTTGAATTAAGTAATAAATTGCGGCAACGCGTTAAAACCTAATAGATTACGGATCACAGCCACTTTCATCGGCAGAGAGTGTCTGTTTGTAGTAACAGGATATGTGGATCATCTCGAGCGACTCAGATGTTCTTGCTAATTTTTTTCGAATGTAGCGCATACGTTCCTTCGGTCAAGACCTACCTGTCATCTCAAACTCGAAGCTCCTAATGTTCCATGTTGTTCCCTCCACCGAGACAGAGGCTTCATTCGTCGAAGGATAAGCATTATGTGCTAGTGTTTAAGTGATTATCGTAAGTTTAAACAGCATGGTTGAGTAAAAAAACCGCTGAATTGAATTCACTGATCCGGTTGTTTCTTCTTTCAAAGTTTCTGATCAGTAGTAGTTTCACGAAGAAGACGTATGAGAACATCTGAAAAGCATTTGAATATAGCGTTCGGTGGAGAAAGGCGTTGAAGTCCCTGTCCTTTGTTTACAAAGAGCAAGGCACCTTTCTCCATTATGCAGAAGTATGCAGCAAGGTCCTTTTTGTCGGGTCATCAGTTGATAACGCTAGTGTGATTCAACAAATTAATTAATTAATTGTTATTGTTATTATGACTAACACTGTATTTGTAGGCCCTTGTAGCCTGCAGGCTTTATAAAAGCCTTGCACAAGAGGCGGCCGAAGATTATCTTGAAGTGGAGATCTGCGAAGAGCTTCGTCAGTATGCAGAGTAAGGTTCACATCTATTGCCACACAGTCTATTTGTCTATGAGCGTACGCAAGGCACCTTTTCCGTTGTTCACAGTTGCTGTGATTTGCAATAGAAAGTAAGATAATGCCACATGCTCAGGTTGGCAGCCACAGGTTTACAATGAAACATGCTGCGATAACATGTTTCATTGTTATGCCTTGCACCAAATATGGGAACTTTGTGCACACCTAGACTCCCCGGCGACTTCGACTCTCCCACAGTCTTTGAACTTTGACGGCCTCTACGTTAATGGCTAGCGCTCTTTGCGCCCCTTTTCGTATTGCACCCGTTCCCTCACAGAGATGCGTTCAATGAGTCTTTGTCACAAAAAGTTGACGGTTTAGTGATCACATGTCGAGCTTGTCGTTGATGTTTATTGCTGAGCACATTCGGAGCTAGTTGAGAGTAATTTTGAGTAACTTTGCTGTATTCTTGTAGATTTGCTCGTATCATTGCAGGTCATCATGAAGTTATTTTGCAGTAGCAAAACTTTGTAGATTTCGACCCCAAGCACCTCTTTCCGCAATCGTTTTGCCTTCGGCCTACCACTGGGAGCGCCACCCAGCTATTGTAAAGAACTATAGTTGGATGACACTTTTTTTCTTGCTCCTTATTACAGATCTGTTACTTGAATGGCAGTCTTTCAATGGGGCAAACTTCAGAGAATTTCGAAAGCTATCGCTGGAGCTACTCGATCATTGCTATCAACATGATGATGCACAAACGTTGCAACTATTGACATACGAGCTGTCGAACTGGGGCAACGAAACGTGTCTTTCTCTTTCTGTGATGGTCAACAACAAACAATTCCTCGCTCATCCATGGTCAGTTTCGTTCTCTTTAACGCATTTATATTATAAATCGATGTTACTCTTAATGCTTGACGACAGCTTGAAAGCATAACTTAATTTGAACTAGTTAATGTTCCATAAATGTGTAAGCAAATAAATAATTATGTATATATATATATATATATATATATATATATATATATATATATATATATATATTTGCTCAAAACGCCATAAAAGATCCTTGTACGCTAATACTCGTGCGTTGTTCGAAGCAGAAATTCAGCGAGGTGTGTTTTTTCGAATACGTGTGATAAGAGACGTGCCTCGATGGTGATAACGCAGTTAACTGATAACATGATAGTATCTGCTGACTTTGTTCTCTCCGAATATTTAGATGACTATTATTTCGAAGACTTCACCTATAGAGTATCATAAAAAAATACTCATATAAATCAACAAAGACTTCCTTTCCTCTATCATATTTCCCATATCGGTTGAATATTTATTTCGACGTATTAAAAAATGCTCCAATAATATGCTGTTCTTTCTTCTTATTGTATTTGTTTCTCGTATCCGCTTGATCAAAGATCACTGTATCTCAGCTGTTGTTTTTATACGTTTTATTTCGGCTTTTTCTTTAAAAAAAAAAACTCTTGCACTTTCATCAAAAGAAATGATAAATCTTTCAAATAAATCCCCTAATAATAGCCCAAATTCTCNCACCTGATATAGTACTATACCGAATCCGCAACAGCAGTTATGTTACAGACATAGTACAACAGTTTTTTGGAAAAGTGGTAGAAGTACAGCGTTGTACCACTTTTTTTAGGGAAGAAATATGAGTATAGTATTATAGCGAGAATTGTGGTGCAGTGGCATCATTATTACCTGGGTTACTAAGAAGACTGAAATGGGAGGTGAGACCACCCTCCCCATGGAATAGAAGAATAGAAATACCCATAATTCCCTGCAGTCATTGAGTCGCATGCATTTGTTCCAAACCATGGTTACTGACCCTCTCTCCCCCCCCCCCCCCCCCCCCTCCCCCACCTCCCCACGCCCGCACGTGAAGGGCAACGATAGCAAGAACAAACATCTCTTCGAAATGCTGAGCGCCAAAGAATATGATTGCTGAGCGCACGGCTTCCTGAAAGCGCCGCCATAACCGTGTCGGCTAATGCGGGGTCAGAAGTTAACGGTATTGAAGGTGGTCCAGCGAAATTTTCTGAAGTGGCCGATGACCTTGAAAGTTGCTGTTTCTCTTTCTTCCGCATCAGCTGAAACGAATGCTATTCAGTTATGATATACAGACGTCAGAAATGTCGAGCATTCTTTGACACATTTTCCGTCATGAATATGGAGGATAGACACAATGGAACAGGAACTCGTTTTTTAATTTGGTTTGTGCTGCTTTTGTTCGAAAAGAGGAGAGAGCAACAAACCGACTTTTCTTCTTCCCAGCAACAAAATAAGAGCAAAAGGAGTGATAATCATAATCTCTGAACAACATTGAAAAGGTCCGAAGTCAAGGAAGCCATAGGATTAGTAGTCGTTCCTTCTTGGGATCAGGAAGAATTAACTACCTCAAGAGATAAATTTTAAGACAATGCTGAACAGGTCAGGCGAGTGATCAGCACAATAGGGTTAAAACCGACACTAAACGTTCCGATTTCCCTATTGCAATTTTGTTTCTACGATCGCACAAATAGAAGTGAAAATCGGGACGAAGCATATGATACGCGCCCAATCAAATGCAAACAACATCTCCTCATACCTTTATTTTATTTCTGAAGGATGAGTATTTAGCACGGAATGCATCCGATGTATATGACGATCTATATCCATTGCCCATAAGCTTTTCAATCGCAAGACCGATATGAGGCATGCGATAGCGATAACCGGGTCGAATCTTAACCACATCACGAACTATATAATAAAGCGTATTCGGCGGCCCTCTGTCCTGAAAATGAAGTGGATCAAAATCGAGACAAACTTTATTGAAATGTCGAAAGATGAGGATTTCTATTCGTTGAAGACTGTACTGAGAACAGCGTTCGAAAGGACCGGAATACGGAACAAAGAGGGTAGTTTTGAAAACTGCAATTCAGCTGCGGCTACAAAGTATTTTCTTTGTCAGTACGGTGAAGAATATCGCCCACTGTTTTACACGCAGAAACATTCTACACATACACACATATATAAATGAATATGTACGTACATGTACCCTACAAAGAGAAAACACTATATGCCACAAAAATGATGTGATGAAGGGGTGCAGCTTACAGTGTTGTAAAGTTCCTCGAGTCGAGTGACATTGAGGAATTTATTCATACTGACACCATTTTCGAGTAAAAGTCGCACGAAATCGACGCGATCATTTATCAGTGCCTCCATCATCGCATTATTCAATGCTGCTTTGGGCCAGTCCTTTAAAAAATTTCACGTCGGTAAAATGACGAAAAAAGATTAAATGGACTTTTCGGAGAAAGGAAAAGACATCGCTGAATGCTGAACTCACAACAACAATTTAACTTTGTAACCTAAACACCGCTACTCTTCTACATCTCGCAATTCCGATGCTGTGCATGGAAGCTCGATTACTGTGCCCCCTTCATTACGCATGTGTACCACTCACTCGCCGAACACTTCTTTAGGAACGTTCAGTGAAGCCACGTTTCGTAAACACAGCACAAGGTCCTCTTACATTACAAATTTCCTAACACGTTGCTGGCCTGTTACCTGTCACTCAACTATCATTTAAATCGGAATGCGTCACTATCACACATTCGATCAAAGTCAACCATCATACTACCCAAATCATTAGTGTCGGCCTTGGCAAGGCCAAACAAGTGAATGCATAAATAGCAACTGAATTCATTTAGTGCACTCATTTTCAGCGAACTTCGCGTTCGTTAAGAATAGTCGGAAATATAAGAAAAGCTGCACACATATGTTTCTAACGCATAGTAACACCTGACGAAAACTTTGGTCTGCACTTTTTAATCTCATCACCTGCCCTAACACAAAAATGTCCGATCGTGCGATGTCAACACGATTCCACGCAAGAGCAAGCGCTAGCTGATCGGGTGCCGAAAGATTCTGTCCTTTGAGAAGCGCTGTCAATATAGCATGATCCACATCCTGCTTCTGCGTCTCACCCAATCGAAAGACAGTCATCTGTTAATGAAAACAACCAGTTTCAACTCTGACTTTCAAACAAAAAGGTTCCTTTTCGTAACAGACAAGAATTCTCAAGTCCGAAAGAAGTGAATAAAAACACTGTAAGGTGGAGATGAGAAGAAAATATTGAAAGCAGTGAAATAACAGTGAACTCACGATTGTTTTTGTCTCATCTTCAAAACTTGTACACACCAAACGTTTTCAGGTTCAACTATAACACTACGAATCTACTGTGATAATCATCGCACACCTGATAAATCTGTCGTGCAAATTGAAATAAAAAACGCCTCTAGGTGTGCCACTTTCATTTTTTAAAGCATGGTTTCCTGGCACTCATAGTGAGCAACTGGGTGAAGGAAAAAGCTTACGAAAGATTCCTGTGGATACACAATTTAGAACAGCTCTACTACACTCAATAACAACCTCAGATTTTATCGAACAACCTCTATTGAAACTACTCATCGAAAATGAACGTCGCGTCATAGCAGATCGTTCACTTATGTCTAATAAGAATATATGCCTTTATACACGACGAAATAAATTTCAAAATTCACCAACAACGAAGTATTATAACATACCAGGTACTTTTGCTGAGCACACATTGTTAACTCCAAAAGAAGCTTCTCGGCGTTTTGTTTATCATAACCGAAAACGTTCTCAACGAGGCGCAGCAACTGCGGCCTTATGCCATCTGGCAGTTTCCTACAATTGCAGTAGTAAAAATTCGGCAAAAAGAAGTGGGGACCCACAGCATGCGTTAAGAATGAAAGAGAATTGCGTTTGCAGTTAAATCACGTTGAATACTCGAATCACCATACCAACACACAACCTTTCAACAAAAAGTTATCGGAAATAATGTGGACAACAACGAAGCTTTAAACAAACGCATCCCTTGATATCCTCGAAGTCTCTAAACATTGACAACAAGGATCAAAATAAAGGATGATTGTTAGTCATTAAATAGCTGTTCATGATGAATTACTAACAGCTTGTTTATGATAAACGAAAAACAAAACCCGCAGACGCTATAAACCTGCGACGTTCGGTTTGTCAGGCGAATGCTCAACCACTGTGCTACTGCAGACGCTTTCACTTGGCAATGCTCTTCGTTAATATTGCGTTAGTTCTAATGCGCACATATGCCACACATCTGATAAATACATAACGCAGTGCATCATCAACGACGTTTTAATCGATCATTCAAAAAGATGGCTGTCGTCTTAGTCCGAATATGATTACAGAAGTCATTCATTCCTAGAAGCATTCTTGACAGTGCCTCTTTGGTACGACTGTTGGTGTTGTAAGCTTATCACGGTTGCACTACGCTGGAAGCGACAGAGAATAAGCAAAAGTAATAGGTGTCGGAAGCGTCCGCAGTAGGTCAGTGGTACAGCACCCGCGCGGCAATCTCAATGTCGAAAATTTCACTCTAGTTTGCGTTCAATGTTTTCATTGGTCATGAAGGACGATAGTTGCGATCTCAGCTTGCGCCAGGCTAGAAAAGCTAGCTGCAACACGAGATATTTAACCCATGCATTCATAAAACAGTTCAGATAACATTCCCTCACACAACCAAAAAATTATAAATGCAATGAATGTAAGGAATAGTCGCAGCACCTGAGATGGACCATTACCGGATTAATTGAAAGCTTTAAAAACAACTACAGCTTCAGGAGCAAGATGTGACCATATATCACTTATGTACACATGTCGGTACCGCGAGCCAGATTTTGAGTATGTAAAGATCAAAACTGAAATATGCAATTCTGCCACTCCTGTCATTGTCCTCAGCGAAAAGCTTTGGCAGGAACGAAATTCTTATGGGAAATAAAGAAATGAAGAAGCTTCATAAGTGAGATAGCTGAAACGCCGTGTACACGCATGACCAACCCCCTTCCACCTATCTGCCCAATCGGCGTCGTAGATCACAAAAAAAGCTGAGAATATTTTAGTTGGTCCGAGTGCCTGCACGAATATGCAAATGATTTGTTTTGTTGTGGCTAGATCCGTTTAGAAGCATACGGATTCTTTCCACCTTGAAATGTCGACATCTTCATTCGAAGATGCACCAGTCTGGAATACGATCTTGGAGACCATCCTGGAGTCTATAATAAACCCCACTGAATCCAAATGTCTGACTCCAGTTACTCCCCTCATGCAACCACAACATAGACAGCCACACGCATACCAATATACACATGTATGCACCACGGACAGATATATCGTAACTAGAATGCGCTCCCACAGAACTGCAAAATGGCATAGGAAGGTGAGGTAAAGCGTGCTCATCGAGGACATCCTGTACCCTCAAGTGTTTCATCTCACTCTGTAAAGGTAGAGGGAAATTGACAGCGAAATTTCAGTGTTCTAGAAGCGCTCAAAATATTTCTTGAAATTTCATTTAAACTTAATGCTCGAATGATCTAACGAACTTTAACTAAAGAACCAACCAAAAAAAAGGAATTAAAAGAAACCGAAACTTGAAAAGGAACCACAATATTTTACAAGAACTCAAAATGATCTTTTTCGAACTCCGGTTCAACATGAAACTCAAAACAATATCCATTAAGAATGAAACGCCTGGGAACAAAAAAACAAAGGTTTAGAAATATTAACAAACAAAAAATACCCGTCTTCTTGAATATACTGATGTGCGAATGCTAATAGATCCGCTGCACGCCCACTTCCGTCGCAAACAAC
This sequence comes from Toxascaris leonina, assembly GCA_022844705.1. Lineage (NCBI taxonomy): Eukaryota > Metazoa > Nematoda > Chromadorea > Rhabditida > Ascarididae > Toxascaris > Toxascaris leonina. The sequence continues at coordinate 16,072 of JAARMF010003645.1, forward strand.
CACTGGCACGCGCGGTGTACTGAAAAATGAATGGTCCCTTCCCAAGAAATTGTTCGCAGTTGTTAAGCTAACTGTTGGAAAAACTGGACCGAGAAAGCACTCATGCCAGTGAAAAAGCCCGAATGATTCTTCGATACTCAAGACCACAGAATAACGAAATGAAATAAAATTTTCATCGAAACGTATCACTAAACAGATGAATATGTTATAAAAATATCGGTTCCTTTAAATAAATCTGAGGGATTTTCATTGCATTTCACGAAAAAAAATCAATAAAATGTTAGTAGATTAGCATCTGAGAACTCTCGATTTAAAAAACTAGAAGAGAATATGCACGAGTATCTCACAACTCCCATAGAATATCTCGTGGATAGCGTGACAGTTCGAGTGCGGCCAACTGATAAATCTGCTCACTCATTGCGTTGTATAATTTGACGAATTCTCAGCAACGAAATGGAGATTATTGATGAGTGCGCAGCATTGAAACGAGGAAAACAAATATATACCCACAGAAAACTAAATATTGCAGAACAGTTGGCTACATTTTGTAAAAACTTGCTTTGTGACATAGTCCAGAACCGCTCTAATTGTACACGTCCCACCTTCAAGCACGACACACACAACCGGTACACTACGCGTACCACCACCGATTTTCTGCTTCTGTGCTATATAAGTTTCCAAACGTTTTCGGAGAATTATATCCGCACCGTACCTAAAAATCGGATTATTATTGGAGAAATGAAAAATACGATCATGGATCGGCGAACGTGAAAAAGCTAAATGAAGTAGTCGGAGAAAAGTTCTGGAAAAAGGTTCCAGCTGAGGCCAAAATCCTTTCGAAAAGTTCTGTTTGCATTATTTCTGATGATGAGCTGCCTCAGTTGGAGGGCTTGCTTAATATATTTGATTTTCCTCTATGAAAAGACCTAAGAGCACTTTTTGCTGTTACTACCACAACAATACTTCAGTGGTTTCCAACCGAAATTTCCACAAAGAAACCCTTCTCTTCTATTTGTGGTAAATTTTATGATGCATTTGTAAGTCAGCACAACGTTCTAGACTCGTTCAATTGATGAGAAAAAAATTGCATAATACATTTTAATAGCAGCTTAGCTTATTGTGCATGTTCGAATTTGAATGTTGCGAAAGATGAAAGAGACTATTGATTGCTGACGACAGAAATCTGGTCACGAAGCGCTTTTGAATTCGCATTTTTCGAACTATTTCGAACATCCCTCTTCCGTCGCTGCCCAAATAAACTTTCTGCTGCGGCAGAAAAGTCCACAGATGATTACTACACAATGCACAAGTTGCCATAGTTGTCTGGTATTCCCCATAGTCTTCGCACATTTTTCACCAGTAACAAAAGTTTTCTAGCCTTTGCGGAGAACAACTGGACGATAGGACGACAAGCGATGCTCATGGGTTAGATCTCTTTCGAAAACAAATCAATGGACAAATTATTATTGCAAGATTCAGAAATGGGCGATACACAAATATCTGAGAAAAGCGAAAAGCCTACAAATTCAGCATAAAGCTAGAAACCTTCCAACTGTTCCATTGTCGACGAGAAGGAAATATGAATGTCTGTTGTTGAGCACAGCGAAGCGACCTTTTGGTGAGAATGAATGTGGATGATAAGGCACAACAATATCCTGAAGCGAGAATCCACGTTCTAAGCAACGACTTTACTGGTGAACAACATAGGCGATCAGCAACGTTTCCTAGTTCGTTTCGCATCTTCTACAGTTCCGATGTTCTTTGATGCGTGAATCCGCTCGTATTTTAAACTGAAGCCCAACCTGCTGCGTCTCCAAACAAATTTGCTTGTCTATTTAAATTTTATTCAGGTGCTGCTTACTTAGGCAGCTTCGCAAACTAACAAAGTGGCGTTTATTGTAAGGTGCCAACCGGTGACTCAACTGGTCGTCGCCGTATCTGATGGGTATGGAAAATTTTATGTGCAGATGTATCGTTGCGCGGACACTACCTCATTTTGTCTTTACGAATGCATTAGATCGATAACTTTGGAAAGCTTTGACGTATAGAAAAAGGGAATTATCTGCTAATTGAGTAGCAGACTCATGAGAATAGGGATACCTCTTCTTTTGTGTTCCACTCGTACAGCTCATCAATTTCTCTGTGCCAGTCATACAGTTCATATTTTGCAACGCACAAACAAAGCCAGAAGACACCCTTTGATTACATCACAGCAAAACTATGAATTTGCGCATGCATCTGCAGTAGCAAGCCCTAAAGCGGGATTTAGAAAATAGAGATAAAATTTAGAACATTAAACGTCCCTGAAGTCCTAAATACTATACTTGCCAGCCATCAGCCGCAACGGGACGAGGTGAAACGGTCGAAGAAGCAGGCTATTTTGATGCCCTCTTACTTGAACAACGTGTCGGTGAAGAAACGCTGAAAAACAACTTGCCTGCCCTATGAGATCTTCTCTTTTTTTTATTAGTCCCCATGGGGTAATACCGATACTGACGATTTTCGACCGAGATGTACCGCAACCTTCAAGAGCAGCGGCTACGTGACGAACGACACCCGCATTTATACCTAAAAAGATAACCGCATGGCATTTAGCCTCCAAGCGTAAGCACGAAACAATGCAGAAACATGAGCTGGCATACATTCGCCACCAGGAACTGAACTGGCGAGCTCTGCTGTGGTTGCTTAGACAAAAGAAGATGGAAATGCGAGGAGCAATTTGTAAATAGGGTGAAAAAAATAAATTAAACCTATTCTAGCAACTGAAGGGA
>JAARMF010003650.1:0-18810 GCA_022844705.1 Toxascaris leonina
AAGTGGCGTACGGTATGGTGTGTGTGCGATGCTTTCATGCTGCAACTTAGGAAAGAAGCGTTCAGTGGAGAACAGGTCGTGTTACAAAGATTATGTGAAGGCAATCCACGATTATTAACAATTCTTCAGTGAAAAGTCGTGTAAGAGCAGCATATTTAAGCCAACCGTGCCAGGTTTGCGTGTAAAATATCTCGCCGAAAAAAAGTTGTGCAAGTTCCGTAAAACTCGCATAAGAAAGGTCAGGGGTTCATGCATGTTAAGCTTTCAATGCTGTCTTCTAAATTCACGTTTGCAACAAGCATTATAGCAACATCTGCTCGCGTGAGTGTAGTTGTCCGTCTGTCTGTCTGTATGTCTGGCACTTCCAACGTGCGAACAGCTAATGCAATTACGAAAATGGATCGGTGAGAAGTTCGTTATTCATATCGATCAGTCAACTACAGAACGCATCGTAGGCATTTAAATGTGCTTCACAACCACGCTCATTCTACGCATATCACATCTGAACAAATAAGTGAACAGCGTGCTATAAGATTTACTACAACGTCGTGTTTTGCAGTTGCGCTAACTCGAGTAACCAATTTAAGCAAGTGATTAGCAAAAGAGCAGAACACTTTCTGAAATAAGATTCGTTTTTCTGTTATCCGACTGGTGCAATATGTGCATGAATTTCATGAGATTTATTGCATCAGAGCGAAACGCTGTCTAGGAGGTGAGTCTAGAGTGCACATTATACCAACAAATTTCGTCACTGCGATGGCAGTGGTTTCGCAGTTGAACCTGCCCGATAGATTGCATACCGACATGTAGACACTACCTAGCAGTGAGGCGTCTTTTGCAAAGGAAAATTGCAGAAGCGGATGTTAAACAAACGTTTCGTTGAAGAGCATCAGATCACTTAAATCTGAATGCACTGTTCGGTATGCGTCACTTCTTGATAGCTTAGGAATAAATTAGTCAGGTGGGGAGACCACTGATTCTCGTTGCAATCTGAATTCACTATTCAGCTATTTAAACAGTTCAGTAACGAGTTGTTTCAATCGAAAACCTATGTTCTCGCAGTCATCCACTCCATTTTCGGCAAATGTTACTTTGATGGCTTCATGAATTGGCTCCACTTAATGAATTTAGTAATATGACATCATTGTCTGTGAAGATATCGGTACTCAATTGATCAGCCTTATAATCCTTTGTCCCACTATTGCCGTAAATTAAGGAGAGCGGAACTTTGAAGGTGTTATATATTATCTGTGATAACAAACGCTTGAAAAAAATTGGAAGCATTCTGCACAAAAAATGATGCAGAAACTCGATAGAGGCCGTGGATAGATGGAATATGCTAAACTCGCTGTCAAATAAGTGAAATGGAAGAAATTTATTAGTGGATGCCATGACCACGTGATGCTTGCTGCCTTCCTTAAACAGTCAGACAGGACTCTTATTGAAAACCGACGAGATGAACAGTGGTTGCCGACTATCTACAAATCATTCATCATGGTCATCTGGCGATCACCACATGCATTGCTCTCTTCGTGCAGCGACAAAGTCAGGCGAGCTTGGGCTGCAAACTTATACACCTCACCGGCATATCGATTTCGTCTGTTTAAGAAACTTGAAAAATTTTCGTCACTGAAAGTTTTCACCTTTATCAGTCGAGCTTTCTTCGCACTCCTTTTCTGTGGTTCTGAGTCCTGATGTTTTGTTTATTGTTGAGCAAAAATAGGTTCGTGTTGCATTTTGAAACCTTTCTTCTTCGTTTATGCTAGTCTCATATTAATCGAAGCACTCTAAAACCGCTCAGCTTCTTTGTACTTCTCACAGTTCAAGTGAGCGAGGCACAGCGATGCGTTCACTAGTCATAGCGACACGAATCATTGAAAGCCTTGCAAAAATAGCGTCCCAAACCTTGCCACTTCCGGTGTGATAGGTTTTGCGATCTGCTGCTATTAGTAGGAAAGCATTTTATGTTATACCACTAACAGTGCGAAGAAATATTATGTGACATTCACATTATCTGAATTTGGCGCATCGAGAGGAGTTGCAAGTAGCGGCTGCCAAGAAAAATCTAGCAGAGCAACGCGTTCTCAGGATCAGTGAAGAGTTCTGTGTTATTCTTCAGCTCCACATCTCATATAATAGAAGGGCGTTGAACATGATGTTGATTCGGTCACTTAGCGCAAATCCGTTCATGATGAACAGCCCGATTTCGATGGCTGATTAGAATGCAATGGTGGCTTGGATCCTGGACTTCAGCTCCTGTATTCAATAAAATCTAAGCCATGTAATATTGTATATCCATTCAGCTATTGTGCTTTTTTTTTACTGAAAGAGGAAGGCCGAGAGGGACAGATGGATGGAAAGGAGGATGAGGGAAGGCAGAAGAGAGGGAGGGAAGGAGAAAAATCTATTCCCTTTGCTAACATCACAACAATCAGTATAAACGTGATATGTGTTACGTGCTACAATTCGCATCTCACTGAAAAGAATAATAACTGATAATTATGAGACAGATATGGAAGAATCAATGAATGTGAGTCGAGATGATGCTCTCTGAGGCTTATACGTGATCATGCCAATCATCGGTCCCATAGGTGCACACCAGTCTGGAACAGAGTTTTGTGAGTGAAACCTCATTAGCTTGTAATTGATGTATCCTGGGACAAGATTCTTAGGGCGAAAATTTAAGTTTCCTTGTCTGCAAGGGGGAAACTAAGCCTAGGCACCTAGAGCCATTGAATGTTACAAATAAATGCGTTCATAATTTATGGACCTCTCATAATTGCAAACTTTTGATGATATCAGTGGGATGCACAGAAAGAACAAACAGAATGTGGCACCAGGTAAGGCCAACTTGCATTCCAAAGAAGAAGGGGAAGGGGAGAAGGGGAAATAGAAGGGTACAGGTCGTATGAGTTCTCTTATTGTCCAGTTCAGATCACGAACCCATCGCGATCTCAAAGAAGGGAAAAAAGGAACACCACATTAAACCAGACATTACTCATTTATAGTCCAAAAGTCATCTGCGACCACTTGATGAACACCTGGTCACTATTGTAAAACAAAAGAAATTTTGAAAATAATATTGCTAATAGTTTATTTGGCGGCATGGAATAGAAGTTGTGAAATCCTCTCTGCTTTTTTTGAAAGTGGAAAACGAAAAGACTCGAAAGAGATAATTCTCAAAAGCTGAAAAAAGGCTCGTACTAAATAGCAAAAGAAGTTAAGAAGATCAGAAAAACCTATCGGTACGCATCCGTCTGTATGTCCCTCTACACGTTGTTTCGACGTTTTTATCCATTAGCCGTTTTTGTCCATGTTTTTTAGCATTTGCATATATATTTGCATGCATGCGAATGTGCATATGTGAGCAGTTGTGTGTACGTGTGTGTATTCGAAATTTTTGTGGAACTCTGAATTTGCGGAGCCTATAGGTATATAGCACTATGCAATTTCCGCTCCAAGGCGACATGAATTTCGTGCTTGATCACTTCTCGTCAGCAGAATTGATCTTAATGCTTTGCACATACATGCTCCTTTGGAACTGATTTGCGTCACTGCTGTACCCCCACGTCACCATGTGGCTCCTTGTTTGTTCTCTGGTCGTTATTAATGTGTCGATAAGTTCACAGTGTTCGTATAGTAAATAGAAACTATGCGCACATTAGCGTGAAATGACGATCCAGAAGCTTTAAAATTGGCAGTTATATCCCACTATAGCTGCCATGACTTCTTTACTTGAGGTTGTCACCGTTGATGTAAGAAAAGGTTAATGCGCCGCATTTTCGTGATTCTTAAAAAATAAGGCGAAAGGATATTTGAATGCCCCAAAACGTGACCACATGATTTTTTGAATCGAATAGATTTTTTTTTCCATGTGACGATGAAATGCATAGCTAATTGTGGTGAAAGCCGTTAAATTCTCTGCGAATATCTTTGTTTGTTGTACGACATAACAGGTCTCATTCTTATCTATTCTTTATTGCTGCTTGGAATAAATTGAAAGTTCCGTCCCTGCTCGCCTTCCTTCCACCCCTTTCCACTCCCACTTGGGCACACTTCTCTAAAGTTGAGTGCTGATTGGTGATGTCTACCCCTTCCCCATCATTCATTTTTGTTGTTTTACTTGGAAAGCTTCGTAAGAAAAAATAAGTGACGGGGACACATCCTCAGAGATGAGGAAATTAGAAGAATATTCCGAAGCGGGCATATTGCTTTGAAACTGCTGTTGATCATGATAGACGCCAATTTAGATCTTTTCGAAAAAGCTACTAAATTATTGTGAGTAAAACGAGGCAATGGATTCATATGTAGGCGACAATAAAGAAAAAACAAAGATCGGCGATTGTTAGAAGTAAGGACAAAGAGGAATTAAGAGTCAATAAAACTAAAACGAGGACAGGCCTGTGAAAACGCCAACAATATAGAAGCAACGGACAAGAGGAATCGCTAAAGAATCGAGTAGGCTGTGCGACGTAAGTGAATAGTACGTTCCGGGTCAAAGAACCAATTGCCACACCTATGCTTTTTGAATGTATCGGCGAGTCACATGAGAATCACGTGTGTTGGATCAGATGTGACTACCGCTAATTCTTTGCAAATATGGCCACTGGCTCTGTTTTCTATATTCTTCGTCACTGATGGTTCGGGGCTCACTGTCGAAACTCCTCGAGCGCCCAGAAGTAGACGATAGAAAACTCCGTTGAAGAATTATTATAGCCTATTCCGAGGGCTTGGGCGCCTAGGGTTTTATTCTTTAATCGCGCTTCACCAGCCTCGTGCTTCGCTCGCCCTAAGCTCTGCTACTGACCATGGAATAAGCAAGTTTCCACTCACTCGACACTTCAAACATGTGTAATTGAACCACGGCGCACTTGTGACTAATGCTCGGCTGAGCAAAGTAATGCTGGAACTAGATAAAACGTTGCCTGAAACGGCTGAATGGAGTTGGATTGTGGGGTTTCATTGATGTAATAATGAACAAAGTGCTAGCACATGATAAGGAACTCTCAAAGTATCAAAGCTAACAATGAACAAGGACAATGAATAAGTTAAGAAGCACAAATAACCATGAAAAATGCGGAAAGCAACAGTCGCTAAACAGTATAATCAACTTAACGAGAAGGGGTGGTTGCCGAGGCGTGGAGCTGAATCTCACAATATCATGAGTTGCTGCATTAAGACAAATTTTAGTCATAGGTCGTTGGCAGCTCGGTGACTCAATCGCATTTCTCCGTGAAATGTGCCCCATTTCTTTTTCGTGATGAACTTTTTACTTCAACTGAAACATGAAATTCCCGGAGTGAATCGGAACGCTCCGTTTATCAGTAAATGCATCGCAAGATGTGTTTTCCTGTTGTTTCGCAACTTTCTGAGGTAGTTTCTATGTACCCCTTGTGGTTCGATCTCCAAAGACGCATTGCAACAGCGCCATGATTGTGTTTACGCTATCCTGCGCTTATCCATTAGCTGTTTAGACGTTGCTAACGACACACTCCACTTTGCAGGATGTTTCGGACAGCCGAGTGTTTTCATCAGCTCTGCATATTCGGCTTCACCTCGCACTCTTTGATGCTTTACATCGTTTTTTAGTGTTCACGCCTACTGGGTTGCGCCCATCACACCTCAGACAAAATAGCTGAGATAGACTAGGAAGTCTGAGCTGCTGCAATGCAATTTTAGGGTTACTTATTCCGAAGAAGTTCGACGTCAGCGCTAAGAGAGAAGAGTACAATCAACGAATAAAAACTGGACATGAAATCCATCTGACGCACTTTCATTTGCTTTTCATATATGGGCAGTTGTAAGGGATCTTATTTCTAAACGGTCGCCGTTGAATGCCGCCCTCAAGAAGAAGAATTCATCTGCTCATATTGGAGAGGACGGAATATAAGATAACTCGGCATAAAGGATGATAGTTTGCGCACAAGAAAGATAAGAAAGAAATTCATTGCTTCGAATATGGTCTGAAGATTCAGGAAGAAACTCGTGGATATAAGACTACCCCTCGCTGCTCTGATTCTTGTTGAATGCCTGAAACAGAAACATCAATCCCAGTTTCTCAAATGAACACTCCGTCCCCAACAATCAATGGGGAAGACACGGCAAGACCAAATGGCAAACCCAAAACTGCAGAAGCGTAATTAAGCAACTTTGAACCTATACCGTGTGTACTATTTGCAGTGAAAAAACGGAATCATGTACTTGTAGTTTCTTCCAATAGATAAGTGTCATATTGTACTCGTGTCGTCCTTCAAAAACCGAGCTGAGCTGACATCACTGCTTGTAGAAACGAACAGACTTGAAATATTCAAATATTTGCATGCGCCAACTTTTGAAAGATGAGAACTTTTTAAAACAGAAGGGACCAATAACGGCTCGTTAGAGTTCTATATAACGAAGACTAATTTCGAGAAGCATCCAAAATTCTCGGAGATCGCCATTGCACAGCATATCGGCTCAATTTTGTAGCTTGGAAATATGGCTGCAAGTTTGATTTGATCGGCACAGTAATATTTACGATTCTATTTTGCATTCAACGAATGCAACGCAATCGGAAATAGCCGTTTAGTGAGAACTGCTGAATGAAATTTTAATTGCGAAGTCGAGTGCTATCTCCTTCATGAGTAAACGCACTCAATGCTGCGTATGGTCAGAAACCATTGAGAATTTCAGGAGATAACACTTAAGCTAATAGATTAGCGCAATCTTCGTCGCTTCAATAAAAACTCGTTGTGCACTTTTCAAGCGCTGTGCGTTTTACTGACACTGAGTCAGAAAATTTCGAAGAAATTTGTGCACCGTAGTCACCTTTTCTAAGAATAAAATGCAGAATTTCAATTTAGAAGCAACTAGGAGAGATCGTCGAGGGAAATTTGGATTCAAGAGAGCAGTGCATCTCAGAGTTCACATTCAGCATATTTTAGCTCAGGACGTTCTGCACGCTGCGAGCTGCATTTATCTGATACGAACATATACACATGCAATGATCCAACAGGATGTCATATGGTGTTATTTTCGGTGATATTGCAGTGATATTCGAGAGTAGCCAATAAGCAGAGCCAAACAAATAAGAGAGCCTTTCATGAACCCCCACCATTTTTGTCCCGCCTCATCAATAGAATACAGAATATATCTAAGTTTTGCCACCATCAAATATCTGTGCACAACTTCAGTCGAGATGGAATATGACACAGGTCGATAACTTCGTGATGTCGTCACCCACAAAAATTCATCGTTCTAGCTTAAACTTGTTCCCGAGCTGAAACTACCGCACCGACCGACACAGGCACAAATACCTACCTCATAGATATAACATTAGATATACATGCGCATTATTTAAAAGATATATTAACGGGCAGTTTGTCAAATGCATCGTTATCAGTTGCGCTGCGCAATCACCAATTTCTGCAAATGGCAAACGCTCAAAATACCTCACTGATGCGAATGGAGGAATGACTCTCACTGTATCAATTGCAATAAAGCAAATCCTATGAATGCACCACGATAACATTATTTTTCAAATAAAAATGGCAAGTGCGAGGGAAGATAGAAAACTATGGATGGTTGATGCCCCTAATAGCAATTGTTGGCATACTGCAACTGATGCAACGGACCGACGATTCGAATCAAAGGATCAAACATGCAAAATAGAAATTTCCTCACTGCAATTCTGACACTTGAAGGCGAAAAAAACGAAAAACTGCGAAGTGATCCTGCAGAATTAAAAATTTTTCCTTTTGCAAATGCATAAGGTAAATTCGGCTGTAAGGACGGCCTCCATTCTACGCCGATGCTTATGACTGTGTTTTATGAAATACAAAGTGAACAGAAGCAATTCAGGTAGGAGATATTGCTCTCCGATTTGATCTGCTGCCTCGCCGTAGTCACACATCCGGTGTTTATATGAAGCGATTCCTAATGTTCATTGTGCACTCGCGCCGCCTTACCAACCAACGTTTTATGTTGTTTTGCTTACCAACATCCATGGGACAAAAGACATACTGGTACCTGTGAACGGGTTGCAAAATGATGCACAAAGGAGCGCGATTTTCGAGAGACGTAAACGACTATCAATTTTGGTCTCTATGCGTAAGTAATGTAGAGAAAACAAAACAGGCTATTTTCCGCTTCATTTTGCACTGCTGTCCCTCCCCCTCCCCCCTCCTCCCCCCTCCCCCCATCCTTCCTCTGCGTACTTCTGGAGCGTTCCGCTGTAAGTTTCTGTGTATTACCATCTATTTCTGCAGCATCCTTTAACAACCACACTTTCGATGATGCTGCTCGAGAATGCAATTACGATTACTTGACACGATAACGATGACTTGTTTGCTGGCGTGACATATTCGGCGGTATCTTTCATCCTTTGCCTGCTGCAATTCGTCACATTATATGTAAGTGGTCATTGTTTGAAGTATATGAAAGCATATGAAAGCAGAAATTGGAGAGAATATCTTGCAGCATCTTTGATAATCTCGGTTCTGTAATTTATATAATAGAAAATTCAGGCAACCTTTTGCGACCGAACTAAAGTTTCAATTTTTTGTGGAGTACGGTAACAGTATCACTTGATCACTTGATTGACCGGACTATCGAGCGTTGATGACGCTGCCGGTCACAATGCGCTTCCATTAGGGCACTGAGACCCGTGGTTTTGCATTGTCGTAGCCAATAAGTGACGCCACCCCGCTGGCCAGGCGAGCAGGCCTTTTCACCGCTNNACCACCGACACCGACCCGGTAACAGTATACAGCAGTCAAATGAACTTGTGTTATGTGGGCAGTGCAGAGGGATTATGGGAATCATTCGTGCTCCCTCTAAACTCGCTTTTCTATGCGATTTTGCTCTGGCGAAAGTTATCTACGCTACGAATAATTTACCACCTATGGGCATATTTCAACACGACTTTCGCTCAGAATTTTCAGACGGTTAACGAAGTTATTTCCGTATAGAAGTCCCAAAAACCACTATCACCCTGATTACTGGATATCTATTGTCTCACATGACCCTTTCCACGTTTTCGGTGCCGAACTCAACAAAGCATAAGATTTTTTTAGCAAAATATTTCATTACAAAATGCTATTCATGTTCGGCGTTTGCATATCCTCCCAGATCCATATTTCATCTGTGATGAGTACGACCAATTCAGATTCAGTATTCCACAAAAGAATTCAAAGAGATAGCCGCCTATGTGATAACTTTGCATCCTAGTACTTTCGATGTGATTCAGCGTTTATTCCATTCGGTTAGCGGTTTATTTGTGATAATGTAAACAACGTTCCATCGATGGACTGAGAAAATTTATTAGAGCTTTCACCGCTCATTTCTCGAGCACTTTTAAATTGCTCTAGTAACGCAGGAGTACTTTCCCAATTTCAAAGCGCCACTCATCCAGGAAGCAGATGTGAAAGCAGACCGTGTTGCATTTTTCAACTCGTCCTCATCCGTTCTTCTTCCTTACAATCATGTTTGGATACCATTATCATGCAATCATTGACTGTAACTGAATATGTTTAGAAAAAAGAATTACGATGCAAATTGAATACAGCAACCAGAATTTTCGTGATATAACAGAATCTTTCGGTTTAGAAATCCTCTTCTCCATTTCCTCCTCCTCCCTCTCTCCCTCCTCCTTCCCCGCCTCGTCTTCCGCACCTCGCATGTCCCGAGCCTAAATCACTCATCTGTACACCAGTGGAAGCATCTTGAGCAAGGAAGATCACTTAAAAGAAAACAGGCATTATGAATTAAAAATAACAATATTCACCAATTAAGAATGTAGTGGCAGTGAGGCAAACCTGCAAGCTCAGAGATGCACTAGGTTTGGAATATCGTTGAAAAACAACACCAAATCACCATCATTAACGCTCAGAACGACTCCAAACTAATGACGACACTTGCATCATATTCACCACGTTCGAATGAGTTAGCGTCACCTATTTGGTCGGTTGCCAGCTTGTGGAAGAAATTTGATGCTGTCGCTTCGGCATTCATTACATCGACAGCTAATTGATAGTCGAATTAATTTTTCGGAGATCATATGAAACGGTCACTTTTTCTTTGCTGAATTTTGTCCTCGAAGCTGCAGAAAAATGTTTTCGTGACAAAATTTGGCGACAAGTCTCAAAAATTTCCGGAGAAGAACCATTTCGAAACTGTCGATAGGCGAATTCTGGGTTCATTATTTTCTCTTTGATTCTTTCTTACGAGTGTTTATTTCTGGTGTATGGTGTATTCCTCAACAGCGGTTATATGCTATATTCATCTTTTATAATGCCTACTTCTGCAGGTGTACGTCAATTAGAGTGGAAGTTCAAACATGACCGATCCAGAATCCTCTAAGCTCCGGAGTTCCCAACCTTGTGAATTTTTGAACACCCAAAGCGCTCGATTTTGCTTGAAAATTTCTTACATATGAAGAGCGACAGATTCAAAAAGTTTCGAGATTGTAGAAATTTCTAGACTGTGGAAATCCGCGGAGCTTGAAAATTCCCAACTTCACCTATTTTCCCCAGAGTTCATGAAATTCTCGGCACTGTGATTCCCTCAGTTCTGAAGTCACAACCTTCCAGACACAACACACTTGCGCTCAAATACACAATTATGTGCATATCAATTTTCTCATATAATCTACTTGTGAATATTGGTTTTTATCGCGTCATATGGTTCACATGTACATCGGTTGTACGCATACAGCATCCATATTGCAAACGAACACGACAGTTGTGATGCATTTATGCCTTAAGAGCAACAAAATGAGGGAACACGTAAAAGTTTTTTTGGAAAATTAAAACAGAAAACAGGTTTTCCATTGAATTCCCCACTGGCAGAACTTTTTTCATGAAAAATTCATCTTTCATATAAATGTGTATCGCTGTGGTTAACTATGCAAATTACCATTCATTCAGATGTACAAAAGCCGAATTGCATATTTTCAGTTAAGGTCCTCTCCAGATGGTGAAGATCATGCCAAGCCCCACTCATATCAATGTTGATTATTAATTCAATCGTATCACTTGATTGCAACGTGCAACATGTGCTGATTAGCTTGGGCGACCGACCCCAATGGTAAAATCTCTTTCCCCCACCCATCGTCCGCCTTAAACAAAATAGCTCTTTCAGAGGCTAGAAAATTTCTTGCAAAGTTTTCCCATCTTTTCTTGGCTTATACAGGTAACGAACTTAGTAAAACGAGGTCAAAAAAATCATGGCGAACCTTTCGATTGATATCTTTCAGAATAGTGTCCTCCTTTTGTTTGCATAGTCTTCCGCTTCCCTCCCTCCCAGAAGGTGACCAGAAATTCACTGTGGATGCTTTGATCACACAGAAAGGGGAGGGGAGGCGAGCGTTTATCCTATATGGCTTGAAATGCTATGGTTGTAGTGACGTTTGCATGCAGGCGATGGGGTGTGTGGAGAGGGAAACGGGGAGACGGGCGGTGATCGACGAGAGCGAGGTAACGAATCGGGGAGAAAAGTAGCCTCTTCGGGCTCGCCAGTGTCCTGGTACTTCGGAATTGTTGGCGCCATAGGGCTCATTGGTTCACACTGAACGCTTAAACCATACGTATGTATAATATCAATGCCTTTTCGAACGATCACATTTGCCACAGAGGTGGACATCAACGATTTGGCTTTACGGATTCTGTTTCTTTCTGTTACCTATCATCGCTGGTCAATACGACATATCCGGCACATTATTACAATCGGAATCAATGATATAGGCAGTCGATCCCTATTCTTCCTCTCGCTGTCATTTAGGGAAAATTTCTCTGCAGATACAGGAAATTCCACAGTCTCTTGATGTTTGATGGCTTCACAAAATCTTTTTGCGCATTATTGCTCTTTCAACAATTGAGGAAAGCTCATCACTTCACACGCTGATCTACGCTGATCTTCGAACGGTCTGTCTGAAGCATTCCGTCAGCAACGTTGAAATGAGAGGTGGTAACAGCAAAGGAGAGGAGGGGAGAGGTGTGTGAGTCAGGATCTGAATGTGAATGAACAGAACCCGCACCACTGGAGAAACGTCAATTGCTGAACTTGAAAACACAAGCAAAACCGTTCACTGCTATACTGCAAAAACTGTTTGTGTTTAATGCCATGAGAACACTTAATTACCTCAGTTCCTTTTCGTGTGCACCGGACAATACCGCAATGCTTCAGCTTAGCTCCACTTATACGTAAATATTAGTGCCTATAAAATTTTCTGCTGAGTGTCCTGCTGAGGAGTGAGTAAATGCCGAGATCTTTACTGCTCGATGTGTTTTGAGAAGCTTTGGATAGGGCTATGGAGAAAAGACAGGAATGGACAGAGGAGTCAAGGTTTGCCAACTGGATGGAGAATAAGGTGCAAAACAAAGTTTTACCTCCTTTCACTCCATCTCCACTTCCCTCTCAACAATTTTGCCAACCTCAAATGCGAGGCCGTGGATTAGCGACTTTCCAGCACTTCTGTCTATGAAAATCCTGCTCTATGCGTAGCAAGGCGAAGCTCGAAACGTGGTCTCTACTTTGCTCATAGCCTTCTGAAGAGTGTGAGCAAGGATTTTAAACACTGACCAGTGCGAGGAAACCTCTCCGCCTTTTAAATGTTCTGATATTTTAAACAAACCGTCCATAGATGCTTTTGCTAGTCCACTTTGATGTCAAATTGCATCTGCAAATGGGGCGTCAATTTTTTGCTGGCGAGGCAGCGAGCAAGAAGCAAAAAGACAAATAAGCTGCAGCAAAATAAATAAGCTTCAGCAAGTATGCAAACACGCTAAAAAATTGAATTGCTTAAAAGAATGATCACTGTCGCCGTACAAACGCTCTTTACTAATCATACCCATTGTTAAGTTTGGTTAAGCGGTCCTCAATGTTTTGATTTTGAAAGTGGTTATTTCTCAGTAATAAAGGTTACGCAGACGCAGCACTCTCCAAGCGAAAGGTTTCACGAATTGATAACGGATAGAATACATCTAAGGCGCAAATGACGGGGCAAAGTGACAGATATCTCAGTGATCGGCTATGTACATATTGAATCCGACCGATAACGAAACGCCTTAGTGCTGCCAAACGCCAAGAAATCCGTGTTCTCATAAAGGCAGCGATCATTTCGTTGTTCAAGGAGCTTCTTTTCACATGGCAGAGTTTTGATGTATAGACAACGGCAACCAAGTGGACATTTTTTGCCGTAAATATGAGGTGGATACTCAACTATGGTGTTAATATTGTTTTCTAGATGTTAAGCAATAGGTGAATCGCTTTGCTACTCATAGTTAGTGAGCATAAGTTCCAAACGGATTCATGATCAAGATGGCGCATATGAATGATTAGTCAGCGCTCACCTCCACGACCACAAAGGTTCTACATGCGCCATTTACTCAGGATATCGTTGCTGTAAGTAGACTATATATATATATATACATGTATATATATATATATATATATATATGTAAAGAATAAATGGATTTTTGTTCTCTTCCCTTTCCAGTAATCATAAACATCAACCGTTCATTGCCATGAATGAGTAAGCGAGAAATAACTGCACGAAGATCAACTCTTGCAGTTTGGCTTGTCAGAGTAACGAGCTACACCAACGTTAAAAAGGCAATGAAGCATTGTGTATAAAAAAGTCCTCAACCAAATAATTTGCTTTTTCCTCATCCGATATACCGTAAGTAAATCTGACCTGTACGTTTGATAATAGTGCGATAACCCCTCGAAGAGATGCTCAGTGGCAATGAAATGTTGCGAGGGAGGTCATCGTTTGTTCTCCACTCACCATGTTCCACCCTTCAGATTTATTTTGCCAACTAGTGTACGAATATATATTCCCGTAATATATTACCGCAAAGCTTTGTAACAGATGTGCACAAACAAACATGCGCTTATCATGCATCGCAAATTGTAAAGGATGCACAAATCCGTTCACGAGCACCATGAAATGGTTACGTATGCAAGAGTCGCGCCGTGTAACAAAAAATTGGATATCCACCGCATTGTTAAGTTTTGAAGTGCCCCTATGCATATTTGCTCATAAAGCATACAGAATTGGTGATCGTTGTTGAAAATTGTTCATGTTGGTCGAATTAACGATTTATCCGAGAACAGAAAATTTTGATGTTTAGGTCAAAAAATTGGAGCATAACGTGTGGCTCCATGATGGCGTAATAATGTGGAGATTCGTTGTAAAGACATAAAGAGCGATGTTTGGTGTTATTCGGCGATGGGATAGAAATCCACTCTCTTCATCTAAAATTATTGCATCTCCGTCATAATCCACGGGTTTCTGTCACATATTTGCTATCCCGTTAATTTTCAACTTATACAACTTAATTATTTGTCCCATGAAAAAGTCCCATTCACTTAGCTGCTCAAACGTGCCGCTACTAATGCCGTTGGAATTTTTGTCATCGAGAACGATCCTCAATCATCGTAATCAGTGTTTGATCATAGCGATCTACATGTTCACGGCATCGCCAGGTATCATCCACTGATGACAGGTTTAATTATAATTTGTTGCTTAATCGCTAGAAGATGACATAATTAGAGATCACTTAATCCGCACTTTGATATGCATGCAATTATATTGTCGGTCATGAGTACCATAAAGCAAACACTCCAGTGATTGATGCGAATATAAGATATCCGCAACATCAATGCTTTGAAGCGATGAACGCTTTTTTAGCTCCCAGCTAGGCGCTGATGCTCAAGTTATTAGCTGAAGGCGAAATGCAAGGTTTAGAACGCGAGAAGTTTCAGTGGAAACGTCAACTGAAAAGACCCTCGTACTCATTCAATCGTTAACACCAACACCTCATCCAACTCTTTGCAATAGCTCATCAAATTTTAAGCAATAAAGGTGTTAAATGCTTTGAGTGCGATCAATATATGCTAATTATGGCTGTTTTAAGTTTTGGCTATATTTGCTGAAGATTATTTTAGTGTTAAATATATTTCACTGCAACCAGTCTATGCAAAAACAACTTTTCGAGTGGAATATACAGAGTAAATGTCACCGCCCAGCTTGGCTGCCTTTATAATATCTTGTAAAAGAAAACAACAACAAAGCCCATAATCTAAACACAAATTCTCTCTCTTCTTCATCCCTCCCTCTTCCCATGCCTTCCCTCCTCCCAACCTCCTTCCCTACTCCCACCGTAAAGATTTTTCTGATCTGGGTGAGCAAATTATGTCGAGAAAAAAGGAAATAAATGCAGAATGTGCAAATCATAGTGACAAATTACTGATCAGCGGTGCTGCAATGTAAGTCAAATCGGTGAACAGTGTGATTATCGATCAAAAATTCATTTGGGGTGAACGTCGTTGTTTATATCGGTGGCAGAATAAGGCCTCATTAACATTATACAACCTCCTTATTTGTATAACACTATTTACAACGATTTTATCCAACCCTAAACAATGATACAGTAAAACAGAAGCGACGGCAGCGACAGTGAAACCTACACGATTGTGAATATAAGTGGACGCTCACAATAAACAGCAGTAAATTATAAGCTGGTAATACATCGTTCCCTTCGGGAAAACACCTCATGTGTTCGGGATGCGAGAAACGCGAAATATTTCCCCTCCTGGAGAGGAAGCAACGATTTTAAACACACAAGTTTTAAAGAAACTCTTCTTGGGTAATCGATGTAAACAGTTCGGCTGTGACAAGTGCAGAAAAGCGTGAAATACCTCAAACAAGAGTGCTAACTGCAAATTTTGATTCGAATAAACGAACAAATCCTCAGATAACTCAATCATATATGAACGATCCCATCGGGCGGCGCAAGCGGAGTAGACGATGGAACGTCCGCAGATTAGTCATGAGCGCAAGACGTCGATTACACTGCATGCACCTTTGTTCCTTTGCTCCGTTATTGAATTGCAGTCTGCGAAGCGAACACTAAATTTTGTCTGTGCAGTATTATGGATGCCGCTGATTGCGTGCGAAAGTACACATGTGCAAGTGGTGCAGAAGTGACTGACTTTAGCCGAAGGGTGCGTAAATGGTGGATATTCGGCGCAAATTGGATAACGTTTGCAGAGCCGTCGCAGAATTGCTCAAGCTTTCCCTGAGCACACTGTGGGTACATCTTAGAAAGCTAAAGTGACGTATCGCACAAAGGTTGCCCTAATGGTAAAGGACCACGATTTACCGCACAGTTCCAAAAGCTCACAGGTCGAGCGTGAAAAAGACTACAAGAGATTGACTCGGCCACGCGCAACAAAGAATTCCTATAAGGGCCGAATGTGATGCAGATACGATTCATGGATTATTTTAGTAGCATGGATGGAGACGGGGAAGAGAGGGATTTTGCACGAAGGTTCAATACAGGAGAAAACTCCATGCAACCCTGTGAACTTGGATATGTAATATGTGGGCAAAGCAAAGAGCGTGCCGAGACGATGGAATTGTAGTTGGATACCTTGGCCGATGCGACCGTGAGCACGTTCAAAATATTAGTCTGTCCGTGCATCAGTAGCGATGTGCCATTGCTGCGGTCTGCCGATTTCTGATGGCAAGAACATTCAGCTGTGTGAAATGCTGTAGTTGTCGCTGTGAACTTTCGCAGGGGAATATGCAATGCGACAAGACTCAGCAGGAGAAATAGCTGTGATAACTTTCTCTACGACAAAGTTGATAGGACGAACAGGAAATGCTTCTTTGCTGTCATTAAGCGAAAGTTATAAAGTTCGGCATTGCCTCGCACCTTTCAAGACGGAAGTCGACACCGAACATATTTCGCAAAAGAAATTCCTCCTTCTTGTGATCGAGAACTGGAAGAATCAAGAAAAACGGAAATTTGAGAGCAGTAAAACGAAGCGCTCGACGGTCGCGAAAAACCTACTTTACAACCTAACCTGAGTTTAGGCCTGGTTGCCCAAACTGAGTTCACGTCATAAAACCCGTTCTATCAGCCTCAGTCCAATCGCTACAGCGCACTCCCATTTGCAATGTGCGGATAACTGAATAGCACCATTCCCGCAACGCGAGATTTTGTCACAAAATAAAACACATAATGTTAAATAAATAGAAGTCGAGTTTGGCATGCCGGGGGGGGGGGGGGGGNGTCGAGAAAAAATTAGGTGTGATAATATCACTGCCTCCAAATGGTGATAATTCGCGTAATCAGTGTTAAATAGTGTGCCGAAGTGAGATGGCATTGATATGATATCCATGCGATGTAAGGTGCAAGAGGTGTGCGCGATGCAATGTGAAAAGACACTCAGACGAATTATTTATGAGCGAACTGATCAATGGTCGATGGGCGCATTGTCAACGTTGAAGGCACGAATGTCGAATAGCTTGGTAGCGCGTAGTCAATTATATGTCATATGCTATCCTGGGTGACAAGATGGTTTTAGGCTGGCGGATTCGCTGCTGGAGCTGCACCATCTGCCGCTGGAGCAGCACCGGCTGCTGCTGCACCTCCTGCTGCTGAAAATTTACAATGGCGTGAGCGAATTCGACAAGTTTGCCATTTCGAACTTGTACGGACTTTGAGCTTTCTAACCAGTGATATAGGAGATAAAATGAGGAAAATATTTTAAACAACGTGTTTTAGTCACGGAGACTCGAGGCATGTGAGAATATCAATTGTCAGTTACGACGCCGATTGTTCTTCAACATCTTCTTCGAACTTGACACGGTTCGAGAGATTTAAACACCTTAAAAACTATCCAATTTCTCAGTTCCACTCTCCGCCCGTCACGAATAAGTAAGCACCTGGCATTAGAAATATTACTGTGGAAGCCACTACCAATCTCAACCATCTAATCCAGCTGAATGTACTTACTCTCCAGTGTGAAACCATAACTAGTCGAACAACTTGCTAGCTTATAATGCCCCTTTTAATGTCTCCTGTCAATTTCTTTCGGTTCGCTTTATCACCACCTTTCCTTGTTTTTACCACACTCCCTTGCAGTTTCAAGGGAATCTCAGACCTGGTGCTGGAGCATCGGCTGGTTTCGCTGGCGCATCGTTTTTTGCGGCACATAACGACGTTGCGATTACGACAAATATGACGGGTGCCACCGAAAGGAACGCCCTCATCGCCAATACCATCATTATGCCCTGAAATCACTATCCTGTAGAGCGTGCATCGAATGTCTACCACTTGACCTGCATAACAAAAATAAAGCTAATGCCAAAAAAAAGGAATTAAAGAAGAACGATATACATACAACCCAGATCTGCAACAATCCGCACCCCAAGAACACCGCATCACCGTCAAGTACACCGCCTTAAACAACTCTCTATCCTTCAATAATTTGGAAGATACCACAACTCTAATGAATCTACCCATCCCCTCCCCATTGAGACACCGTTTCCGCTGTCCCGATAGCCGCTATCATTCTCAACGTCATCGGAAAGGAACAACAAACTGACGAGTATATTCGAGGATTCCATTTGATGAGACGATGATAATTAACTCAGCCGCGGACGCCACTTACGAAACAACGCATGAGCGACCAGTACATGTGCCGTCGTTTATATAGAAAGATTTGTAGGCAAATTTTTGCGACGTTTTCAAATTTGCCAATAAAAAACGAGAGAGATAATGAGCGAGGTTATGTCATTTCAANTGAGCGACCAGTACATGTGCCGTCGTTTATATAGAAAGATTTGTAGGCAAATTTTTGCGACGTTTTCAAATTTGCCAATAAAAAACGAGAGAGATAATGAGCGAGGTTATGTCATTTCAACTTGTTGCAACCCTCTTCAAAGGTGTGGTATTGTTTTGCCCGTACTTTACCTATCCTTTTACTAAAACAGCTTTAGGAAAGTCTTTCGCAGACCGTTTCAGCCCAATTATGAGC
>JAARMF010003651.1:5096-18806 GCA_022844705.1 Toxascaris leonina
ATAGCATTGCAATGAGCCTATTGATAAAGAGCACACGAAGAGCATAGCACAGCTCTCTAGAAATCATAGCCGCAGGTAGGAATAGGCTCCCCAAATG
This sequence comes from Toxascaris leonina, assembly GCA_022844705.1. Taxonomy (NCBI): domain Eukaryota; kingdom Metazoa; phylum Nematoda; class Chromadorea; order Rhabditida; family Ascarididae; genus Toxascaris; species Toxascaris leonina. Next base: position 5,194 of record JAARMF010003651.1, read on the forward strand.
CGTTTTCTTGACTCTATGGAGAATATCACCGCCTTTTTTTCCAATTTCAAAAACTTAGTTCAAGCATGCTATTTTTCGTCCAACAAGCTTTCCTAGCTGGAATGAGGGGAACAGTGAGATCCTGGTGAAGTGTAGTGCAAGATGAGGAAGACAGATCATGTTACTAGGCTTTAATGTTATGAGAAGCAAGCAATCCTGCCCGAAAGATGTGATGTCTAGTGGTCGAGTTCGGGCAAAACCAGAAATAAAAAGAGGCGGAAGCATATCTCTCGAAATTTTCATAGTATTGCCCTTTTCCATTGGCTATTGCTACATTAGACGTTGTGATGCTCACAAGGTGTGCTTTATGAGCATAGCCGGAGAAAAGAAAGGAGAGGGGGNGGGGGGGGGATAAAAGGTATCATCGTCACTAAAACGAGTCTTTTATTGAGATGCGACAGTCTGCTTTTTGTAAGTGTGCTATTATGCGAAGGGCTTTGAGAGGGGTGAGGATACATAAGGGTGCAGCTTATATTTGCGGCACATTTTGGAATTTTTACGAAGGTAAGTCACCTTCATGACCAATGTTTTTCGCTTTCGTTCATTTGTGCCTTTCAGCAGCGAGAGCAGCATCTAGAATGAGTGGAGTCACCTTCGGAGCATCATCCTCTTGAAGTGACTGGTATTTCCATCTTCTATGTATCAAAGGCTTTCGGTCAATGAGTGATGATATGCCATAGTAATGGAGCAAGATTATTAATGATGGCTGGCATAGAATTTTGAAGCACGCAGTATTTTATTGCTAATANNNTTCGGTCAATGAGTGATGATATGCCATAGTAATGGAGCAAGATTATTAATGATGGCTGGCATAGAATTTTGAAGCACGCAGTATTTTATTGCTAATATCACTGTTGACCGATAGCGTGTAATTGCATGAACTTCAATAGTGATTTCAATGCGATTTGTATGCGCCCAGTGACTGCAACAAACACTGTATATCCGGACGAATGAGGAAGAAGCGATATGATATCGACGCGAAGAATCGATTTGTCAGCAGAAGCGATTTGATGATAACGTCNNNTAACGGCGATGTGATGCCAATGCTAGAAGTCGATTTGTCTGCAGAAGCGATGTGACGCCGACGTTCAGACTCGAACTGTGAATAAAATGGCAAGCGACTTTTGAAAATCCTTCGTCATCCACTATGATCTTTTTCATCCTCTACGAAAGTTAAATGCTCATTCATATATACAGAATGCGATTCTGATAGCCTTTCATTTCAAAATGCCCGCTCCCAAACAGATCCACTCCTTCCTCACATATGGTACAGAAAATTCGCGTCTTCCATTGCTTTGATAAATGTTTCATAGCTGATTCCAAAGTTGAATTTTCTTCCGCTTGGAGGTGTCTGATTATCTCACCCCNTGAATTTTCTTCCGCTTGGAGGTGTCTGATTATCTCGCTTCGTATGACTTGCGTCTTTCTTGCAACACTGAGCAGACTTATCAGACTTATATAGAGTTCGGGCGCACAGGAAGATGCGGAATATACTTCACGTCAATGGGCTATATTTGCAGTCTTGCAAAATTGTTCCGTCTTCTCAGTTCAATTCCTTGAATTATGGCCACATTTTTTCTTGTCATTATCACCTGTGCTGTGGCAAGCATATATTCTTAAACGGTCGAGTCGAGACCGTCATCGAGAACCTTGTGCATTTCTAGAGGATTCATGTTGTTAGGATTCCTATCCAAAATCCCGGCGGATTTCAAGGATTCCTTAGAAAATGAAGAAAGATGGGAAGTTAGTCGATCCCTGACGGCATCACATCAGTGTTAATTTCATATGCTTGCAGCCACAAGTTGATTCTGCGCAATTATTAAGCAAAGTATTGGACGAGTTTTTGTAGATTTCCGGCGTTGGCTGTTTCCTGTCTTGCAGAGGAGTAGGGAATGAACGTGACATTTGGCGTCTTTTGGAAGAGGACCAGTGACCCACATTTCAACTTCGACAGCTATGTTATGATGTTCTGTTGTGATCAATATTTTGTATCGCTTTTACTTTATTGGCGATAGGAGGTGGCGAGGTGATCACTGTTTCGTCTGGCGGATCGCTTCAAGCTGAGCACCAAAAAGTTTTGTTATCTTCGCTCGTTTCAAGTGTCAGCTGAAAGATATGCGATTTTTCGATCATATTTTATTTCTTCCTCTTCGAGCACAACTCTTCTATATTCTTCATTCCTCATACTCTTCCAGTTTTAGAGGATGAACTGCTAGAAATCTCCATTCACGTGCTATGAATTGCCGCTACGCCAATGAATTGTGTTATGTCACCAACGTTATCTATATGTTATCAGTTATGGTAGAATCGTATATTTCATATTGTAAGTGCACGTCCTTTTGCATCAGTCTGTACTTTCAATGTTCGGTCACCATTTGAAGCATAGACTTTGTATATCGCAGTGCAGTTTGCAATGTGCACTGTAGCGCGCAAATCCCACAATCCTTCCTCGTCCTTCCCATTTCCGCTTGGGTTTGTTTCAAACAAATTGAATTCGTATCAAGATTAATTTCGAGTTCCAGGAAAGACCTAATTCGGCTTAGGCTACTGATTCCTTCAGAGCCTTATTTGACGCTTTTTTTCTGCTGCAATTATTTCTTTGTTAGCAGTCTATTATGCCGGTTTTCGATGCTTTCTCCTCTATTTTATGGTGGTATTTAAGGTTATATCATGTACTCAAAAGTGACGCGTTGGTGGTGATAGTAGAATTATAGAGTGTACCACTTTTTGTTCTAGCATTGCTGTGGATTCCTCTAACGGTAGGTTCACTTTTGATTGTGTTTTAAATAAGCGGCCGCCATTTAACAAGCAGCCTCTGTGTTTCATTCTGAGGATTGGTTTCTACCACCTAGGCTCTCAATATCTATTTTCTTATTCCACTTCATATACCCAATCACTTTATTCCACATATATTTCGCACTGGCCCCGTATTGTGTTGGGAAATAATTAAAGAAATCTATAATGTTATCTGATAGCATTCGATAGCAATTGTGTTGAGATTTTTTTTCTCGAGTTATATTAATGTTCTATTCTATAGAATTGCATCATTCACCATAGGAGGCTGTAATTTTTGTTCCATGCGTAATGGTTTTGATAGATCAGTCGAGTATTTGTAGGTGTCTTACCTCAGTTTCTTTAGCACTTACGGTCGTTTAAAATTTAAAGCGATCGCTGCTGTTCAAGTTGCACTTGCTATGTTTTATTGCTTTGCATAGATGGATAAGGTGTGTATCAGCTTGTTATATCGCATTTCTCTATTTGTTGCATTTTTTTATATTTCTTATGTTTCGTGTTGTATTTTAAAAATGTCATAATGAAAGCGTTATGTTGCAATATATTCTATCGTTGTTTATTTTTCATTTTCACTCTTTATATTTCAATTGATTCTATATTACTAATGAAATTAAATAACTACACTTTTATGCATCAAAATAAGTCTCGTGAAAAGAAAGAATTTCATGAAATTTCATAGAAAAAGAATAACTTTAGAAGATGAAAACATACACTTCCAGAGATAGCAGATGTCTATTTCCGCGTTGTTGCTTCTCTGAAGAGCTGTAAAACCGACAATTCCACTAATAATTATAGCGATCTTTTCATTGACTAGCTATAAATCACATTTAAAAAATAGGCTTCAATTGCAAAATCATAGCTTGAATTATCTTGAAAGGGATATTGAACACTACAAATCGAGCATTGAAAGTGAAAAACATTGCGAATCAAAGTGGTTAAATGCTATGGATAACTGAAATGCATGAAGTGAATTGTCTACAAGCAATGATCAAAGGGTGGATCGCTTAAACGACTTTGACAGCAATTTCAAGCTCGTTCCAAACTCATCCGCAGCCTATATTCCACAATTATGTGGGAGAAATTCGGTTAACTGGCTCAGTGATTTCATCGAATAACAAACGTGAGGTTGTCTTTAACTTAATCAAAAAGATAAAAATATGCTTAATCTAGATGAAGCTTGTAAATATGCTGTTTCATTGAATTTAGCTTAACATAAATGAACACTATTATTTCCAACGCATTCAAAGAACACAAATGCATCAACTGAAGTGCTGAATGAAACTACACTCGTTCTAACACATCGTTTATATGCTGCTGTGTTTGCTGAGTTGTAAGAGCCTTTCAAAGATTGTTAAAATGATAAAAAATGCATATAAAAAACAGATCAAGAAGGACATAGGTGCCAATATTGTTGTTGGTAGGCATAGATGTATCATCGTTATGGGTCTTATGCTGTATGTAAGTAAGGAAAACATAAGATCATGTAGCTCTTAGATTCGCTGTTTCAGCTGAACTTAGCTTGGAAATGGTTAAACGATATTACTTCTAATGCATTCAACGAACTCAAAAAATTATATGTTTTTAAGCCCTCGTCAATCATAATATGTCTATTTTTGTATTTTTCTACAGAATTGTTCGCTAAAAGTGCACTTTGATGACGTTGTGATGTACATCGATGTGGATATGTCTGTCTACCTGAGTGGTAGTTATCACTTAGCAGCNACTGAACTTACCCTGGAAATAGTTAAACGATATTACTTCCAATGCATTCAACGAACTCAAAAAACTATATGTTTTTAAGCCCTCGTCAATCATAATATGTCTATTTTTGTATTTTTCTACAGAATTGTTCGCTAAAAGTGCACTTTGATGATGTTGATATGTCTGTCTATCTGAGTGGTAGTTATCACTTAGCAGCATAATTTTGACGGATTTTATTGGGAAAAAATATACCAAACATCGGCCACCTAAACCGCACTTCCATATCGATCCATCAGGTTGGAAAGAGTTATTAATATATTATTATGGATAAGACTATATGCAATTCCTATCTGTTGCTTTTAGTGTTTGTACAGATCAGATTACAAAAGAAACGAGTCTTCTGTAGGAAATTTTCATGAGCAATGAGGTTATTTTCTGAAATATTACGGTTACATATTCTATATATTACATTTTTTATTTTTATTTAAAGGTGCGCTTTCCTCNCACCATATGCTACATATTACTTTATTTTTATTTAAAGGTGCGCTTTCCTCGGATGAGTGAAATAAGAAGGTGTACCTTGTGCTGAAATCTTCAATATTCTCCTACTTGTTTGGTTTCCGTGTTCTACTGAAAGGCTTTATAGATGAAATTACATTCTCCTTAACTTACTTCAACATCTTAATAAAGTCAATGATGAAAATTGTTCGCTATTATTGATAGAACGATTTCCTCTCGTTCCAAATATTTATTTTCATAGATAAAAGTCGTTTCGATAAGGAAACTATTCGCGGATTTCTTTTTCCACTATGGACTATGAGAGAGAATTCTTTTTCAAGTGAGAAAAATGTGATTAATTTTTGTGGTTTTTGCCCATTGCAATATCGTTAGGGGAAAATATCTCCGAAAAGGTATAAAAGTTGGAAAGTCTTTTGTTAAAACATCATGAAGTAACAAATTGTTGAACTTTTAGTATAATATAGCTTGAAAATATTGCAATAAATGCATTATTGAGCTTTTTGAATTTTCGGACCAACCGTATGAGAAAAAAGAGAAATAGAGCTAAAACATCTGAATATTTTTGTGCCAACTTGCCAGGAGGCATTCGACATTTTTGTCCTGACTTGCCAGGAGGCATCCAATATTTTTATCCTGACTTGCCAGGAGGCATTCAACAGTCGTTGCTGAAGTGATCTATGAATGCAACAAGATGTGTCAAATGCTATAACCTATTCGTTCGTTGAAGATTTCATGACAGATGCTACTTATGCGGGCCAGCTATCGCATCGCCTTCTCGTCTTATATTTTCATGCAAATCTATTCTCTCAATTTCTTAATTCTACCAGCGATAGCTCAAGTGATCATAAATGGATAAATAAATAAATAAATAAATAATTACTTAATTAGATGAATAAATCCACATGTAATTAAATAAATAAATGAGTAATAACTCAACATTGTCCGATTTAATTCTGCTTACATCCCCAAAAACTTTCCCAACGATGGCGTTTTACAGTTTAACGTAACGAAAAAGTTCAAATTACGGTATTTTTGAATTTTTTATGTTTCCCATCGAATAATTTGATGTCGTTTATTGCAAATTCAAAAATTATAGTGCATTTCTTGATAGAAATTGTGAGAAAAATTCATTGCTTAGGCTTAATGGCGCATTATTCATGACCTAATAAATGTTTTCGGTTTATATCGGTGAGGTTTGATCGTCGTTTCTTTTTTTTTTTTTGTTTCCAATATTCGCATACGTACGGAAAAAACGATTGCTAGGGTGCTGCACGAATGTTAAATAACATAAGAATTAAGCGTTTCTTTTTTCATTTATTTCTGCCGTATTGACGTCAAATTGCGCATCAACTCAACATTTTACTCTAAATTAATTTCCCTATAGCAAGCACTCTTTGCATTCGTATCAATTGTTTGCGCTAAGCAAATTCAACTAAATTTCATTTTATGCAATTTCGCAATTATTTTCGCATTCGATTTTTGCAGTTTCTTTTCGGTTAAGATTGCATATTTATCGCAATAATATATGCTACGATTTCGAGAATATTTTATGCAATTTCGCTAATATTTTCGCATTCGTTTTTTTGCAATTCTTTTTGGATAGTTCAAGAAAAGATATTCATAAATATATGGGCGTTTAGCTATCGTTGATATTGACTCACTAGCAACATATGCATAAGGATGGCGCTTCTCTTTTAGCAGAAACAAATCTCATGAAGGCTGAAGGAATTGTGCAAGAACTATATCGTATTCGTAAGGAAAAATTGTGGAAAAATATTTCTTACAAGGCTCTGTGCCAAATACAGTGTGCCGCATATGTGTACAGGTATGTTTGCGTGTGGTGTGGTAAACGACCGTCAAAAAATTTCGAGAAAAACGGTGCTGGCATTTTGCCAGGCCATCTGATGGTCAAGATCTTATCAGCTATTTCTTGCATTTCAGTTTGCAAATGTTAAAGGTGACAGTTTCGATGCATGGACGAACATGGAAGAAATAATATTACGGCATACATATCAGTGCATAATGAGGGGATATATTTTAATATGCAGTTGTGCTTTTCATACAGAAGTCAGCATTCCTTTGCGGCATTGGTTGTAACGGAGCTCTGATCAGACTCTTGAACTCTGTCCGAGCCAGCCGTCTCCAACAATACCCTCATCAGAACGAATGCAGTGAAGCAAGTCTGAGTTCGCCTCTTTAGCGCAACAACGGCGATTCGACTCGTCAGCATCCGATGGGCAGGTGACGACTCTAAGCTCTAACCTTCATGCGAATTTACTAGGANGTGACGACTCTAATCCCTAACCTTCATGCGAATTTACTAGGAAGTGGAAGCGATATGAAGAGACCTGTGTTCGCAAAGTATACAGCGCTAATTAAAATAAAGTAAAGGCCAAACAGTAGAGTGTGCTGTCGAGATCATATCGGAACATTGATGCGTGGTGAACTCATCCGTTTTCGTCCGTAGAAATACCTCCCGAAAGAAAAGAAAAAAAATGGAGGCTGTTCTGTTGCAAATTCATTCTTCAATCACCTTTAACGCTTATGTATTCCGCAACGATAGACACAAACTGCTACTCAGCCTAGATTCTTTCAGGTAGCACTGGAGATGGAGTTATGAGCCTCTCCTTTAGAAAAAATCAACCAATCAATAAAGCGATAGATATGGAAATTATTTAGTTGGGTGTTTTTGCATACCTACTCAAAGGCATGAGTTTTTCAGCTTACTCTCGGATGATCAACCGAAATTTGCCCACAGATGATTGTTAGAAAGCGACCCCATGTATCCATGTATAAGAAAGGATAAAAAAGCTTGTTGTGATATGGGAGTTTAAACATGTGTATTTTATTCAACTCTAAATGAACTGTGAAAGGTTTTGCCCTTTTTATTGTAAATGATATTCAAAATTGCATTCTCAATAATAGTTTCCATTTGCCTTTTTTTGAGACTTGCCTTCTTGTAAAGAACGATGAAAAACTAATATCGCTAGCAAGGTATGCGTCTATAACACGAGAGGAAATTTGTTGTGACCACTAAACGAGCATTGAGCTATCCGGAAACTTTTATGTGCTCGTTGCTGAAATCGACGAGAAAAAAAATGAGGAAAAAAGGTTAATTTCGTAAACGTGATTAGAATTATATCTATTTGGGAAATGTTATATAAAAGCAATTAACGCTGATCTGAAAGCACTCAAGAAGATTGATGCATTGAGTGTAAAAATGAAAATGACTGGAAAGCTGACTCAATTGGAATAATCCATTGTTGATTTGATGATAAACGCGATATATTAACGAATTGATGTTTACCTCTGCAGAGAATATTTAGCATTTGTTGGAAAGCGCATTTATCATCATTCGCTAACGTTTGCTTATAATGCTTGCAGGCATTATTACTGTGAATGCATAGCATTTAGGATTGAGAACTACTCTTGAATATTAGTGGATTACGAAAGTGAAGCGATTTAATTTGCGAACATTAATATTTATGAATTGGAAATGTCGAATAATTGAAATTGTTTGAGATAAAAGCATCGATAAAAAATGCATTAGAATGAGTTCTTTAGAGGAGAAAATAATATATTATTTTTTTTAGAAAAAAATGGTTGCAAAAAGATATAATGAGATATATGCTATTAAAAGAAGCGAATAAAATAGCCAAATCCAGGAAATTATGGAATTTGCGATGCGAATGAAATAACTAAAACTATTTTCGATATTCTGCTTACAAAGGCGCAGACTTTGTGGAGAATGAAATGATTGCATAAAAAGAATGGTTAGCGATGTTGTGATTTCTTTGATTTAGCACTCATTAATGTTGAATACGATGGAAAAATAATTGAATATTGTCCGAGTATATGAGTTTCGAGATTCAAGCATATGAGCTTTTCCTCCTCACCTGAAAAGCGGGTGAATCATTTTTTATTCAAATATATGCGTTATAAAAAGCTCAAGTTTTTTTTGGTATGCTTTTATTAAATTCCAACTGTNCATTTTTTATTTAAATCTGTGCGTTATAAAAAGCTCAATTTTTTGTATGCTTTTATTAAATTCCAACTGTGAAGTGCATCGTGGCAATGGGCTGGCTGTACGCGTGCAGATAACAATATATGTCTGTCTGTCTGACTAGTAATTTCAACTCGACGAACGATGAAGCTAAAATCATAAATTTTAGCAAATCTAATGCTTGTTTTCGGATGACTTCTGTTATAGCTTGCGTTAATCCATCAACTTCCAAATCCTGATGACCATTAGATTATTATGGTCATTCAGATGGTCATTTAGATGTGAAAAAATTTTGCACAAATATTTCATCAGTTAAAATTTCATTCTGCGTCAATTTCTTTCATTCACCGATGCTTCCAGGTTGCTTTTCAAGCCCGACGATAGATGTGAGATCAGTAAATCCTCTCAAACTCCTTTTTTTGGTGATGTAATCAGAAGTCATCGCATGCGGTAGTAGGTTTATACTCTACCTGTGCTATTCATTTGAAGCTTATGCTCTTCCTTTATGCCGACGTGGCAACTAGTTGCAGAATTTTTCACCCTATCGAAATAACAATTCAATTCCCATACATAATTCCCCCATATCCTATCTAGCAGGAAATTGCTCATTGTGCACTATTTGTGTTTTTCATGGTTGCGCCAAGGAAAGAAATAATCCTATTTCAGTATGCTGTCATCGTATAATTTACTGTAATTTAGATAGAAGTTTCACATCGATATTCAACACTTCTGAAGCTTTTTTTTATTCGAATAACAGGGAAGTGTGCGGTCGAATGTTATCTGATCCATTAAGCTTATCTTCATTACTACCAATGACTTATTGGATATTTTAGGGTTATATCAGATCGAGATATTTAAATGCTCTTTGGCAACAAAAAAAAGCTCATTTTTATTCATTGTATTCATAAATCGAACCTTTAAGAGCAAAAAGCCCCAATCGTGATTCATTAGCATCCTATGCATCTCACATATATCTTTGCTAGTCAATTCTAACGATCATATTTGCAATATACTCATAAAATTATACGCCTTAATGGGCTATCCATCAACATTTATTAGTTGAGGTTAGCGACATCCAGCTTCAATATCCACATACATACAACGTTTATACGATTATCCAGCCGAAGATTTATATATGTGGATTTATTGTCACATTCTACTACAACAGCCTGATGATGATGTATGTATATGAAAATTTCCAGGAAGGATTTGTCTTTATAATTATCCTCATGAGTATATTTCAATGATTTCAATATCCATGCGTTATCACGACTAAACTATGAGAATTATTTCGCTGCAATTAATGTATAATATCATAATGTTCGTTGGGGATATTCGTGCTTCAATTATCATNCATAATATCATAGTTCGTTGGGGGATATTCGTGCTTCAATTATCATTGCGTTGTGCTTATCCATCATTATGAGAATATTGTATCATGCACCTTTCTAAGAGCTCAACGAAATCTTAATCACTTCGTTTTTGATTCAATCCTCAGCAATACTCCATCTGATAAGCACTTTCTTATTTGATGTTTGCGAATTTATGAAATATATTATCAAAGACAGCTTCTCTTTGCCATCATTTTGCAAATAAGTCGACGTCAATTCGGATTTTAGTCTCACAGAACTAACTACCTCTTCACACCTGTTAATTTATTGCACTCAACTCATAAAATTTCATTGATATTTCTTGTGTGAATTTCACGAACGTATCTAATCGTGTTCGCCATTGCAAAATTTTCAACANNNCAACTCATAAAATTTCATTGATATTTCTTGTGTGAATTTTAACGAACGTATCTGATCGTGTTCGCCATTGCAAAATTTTCAACAACTCGACGAACTAAACTGTTCATAATCGAGTTTTTTCCATCGTCTAGCTGAACTCCTCAAGACCTATGATGATAGCGAGGTCAGCAGGCATGTCTCACCAATGCAATCATTGAGTTGCATTCGACTTGGCATAATATCATTTCTAGTACACATGAATGATTACCTGCAATTGTCGCCGCAAGGTGCAACAATGTTCACAGGCAATGCGAACTTATGCGTTGTTCATGAGCTACCAAAAATGTTACAAGCCTTAAATTGACTCAATCTCGGGCAGATCTTTCTGGTGAACAGAAAGCGTTGCATCATCTAGTTTACTAAGAAATTATCTTCGATGCTTGTAAAGCTTATTCAATACCAACCACACATCTTCTGCCTTCTTCAGCGGCATAAATATATTCATTTGTTTTGATTTATCTTTTCCATCGTTCATCTGCATTCGACGCACCACAAATTAGATATCCCTATCGCTAATTTATCTGTTTAGCCTAAGTCTCACAAGTTCTCGAGGTATGCATCTGTCTCTAAATATTCAGATGTCTCTTAATATCTCTTTTTGGGTTGCATTATTGCAATAGCCGCTTATCTCGTTCGGATTAAGAAACCGAACTCGTTGATTCGCTCTCTCGTACGGTTTGTGCTAAAGACAATCACACTAGCCGCATTCATTGATGCAATGTTACCAGAATTTCTGATGCAAAACTCTATCAGCAATTATCCTCAGAAACTGGTATATTGCTGCATTCATAACGCTGTTTCAAAAGCGATCTGAAATCGTTTTTTCCTTAGCTAGTGGTTATGGATTCGAGACAATTTTCTATGAAGTTCTTCAATTCGAAAAATTCAACACTGATACTTGCGTTGTATTTTCCATATTCTGAATTTCTTCATATGCATGAACATGGCGAAAAGATAGGTTTTTTATTCAAGCGCACTCCACCACCGAAAACGCGCTTACCTTCACTTCTCAACTTCACGAAAAGTGCTTTTGCAGCATTGTCTTTTACGTGAAGTTAGTGTTAGTGCTCTATGGCCTAGCAAAAAAAAAAATTCCAATGGGTGCTGTCGGCCATTACTGAATCTATGCAATGAAAACGTCTAGCTATGTTTTTCTAAANTTCCAATGGGTGCTGTCGGCCATTATTGAATCTATGCAATCAAAACGTCTAGCTATGTTTTTCTAAACTTCCCATTTGGGCCTCAGCAGTAGAACGTTCTGGCTACTTTCAAACCGCCGGTCAGCTGTGCTTGCGTTCTATGCACCTTGTAACTTATTTTTTTTCGTCACCATCTGAACTAGAGCACTTGCCATCATCTACGTTATTTGAGCTGATTACATTCTTTTCTTCTTAGCAATTTGTGTTCTGCATTGAAATGCACGACATTCAGCTTTTTATGTTGAAAGCACACGCTACGTTAGCGCCCGAATTAGTTACCATCTAGTATATTGACAATTCGCCGAAGCCTAAGATGTATAGGAGTTGTGGGTAAGCTGTGTCCAAGCCTCTGCTCATAACTCCCTTGAATCCAAGAATGCACTTTTGAGAAGCCCGTCCCGGGCATGATGGATCGTTTCGGCAATAAGCGAATCCTCAATATCTCTTTCGCTTCAAATGTCAGCAGTGACCGACACCCCAAACGATGCTTTCACATCCGCCACAATCCTCTCCTTGACATTTCTCAGCGATCTCTTCGAAACGAAATCAAAATCCTCGAGAACTTGGGAGAATGAATCAACCGAATGCTTGCGAAACTTGTTTCTGAAGAAGAAGCTCAAAGACACATTATTCAGAGCTAGGAGCATTGAAGGAGCCTTTTTGCATCGCTTCCTTTCTAGACATTCTTAAGCTTTTCTACCCGTCTTTCCTCGCGACTCTTCAAGCATTTTTGGTTATGCATTTAGTTGGGTGCTTTCACAATGTCCTCACATTTCACATGTTCTGCAGCATTTTTTGTTCTCAACGCAACCAGTTCACGTTTGTTGCATCATGAATAGTTGTAACTTGCCTAAACAATGTCGTGAAACTGCCATATTAGCCGCAATTTGCTTCTTTTCACTGCTGTTGTTGTTTAGCTTGAGGATCACTCATTTCATATACAGCTAACGGCAGCCGCCATAATATCCTGAAAAAAAAAGAAGTAAAATATTCTCTTTAATCAAAAACTTGACATGAATATCATTTGCTGCACTTCATCGAAAACCTTCACCAACATTTTCGTACATCCTGATCTTCAAAAGGTCCGATTTCCTGCAAGTTTCCAATTTGAAAGGCGCCATTTATTGTGGAACCTATTTGAGCTATAAAGTAGAGCGACCGAGCAAATATATTTTTCTGAGATCTCGTTTTTCTTCAATTCTATACGTAAATGAAAAACATATCCTAAGGGAGATTTATAGCGCTATTTTCTCCATGCTATTTTCAACAGAAATCATTAGCAAATAGTGCATTAAAATGGCTTTTCGAAAACAATCTCTTGTAGGGATCCATCTGTATGCTTAGTGGGAGTGCATTTGCATTTAATGGATATTGGGGAATGCGAATTAGTAGCCTTACTAAGTGAACTGGTATCATCAGCGTCATTTTTCCTCTTTTCTGGAATGTGATTTGTTGCGCATTCACAAAGCCATTACTCCATGATTTGACGGTTTTTTTTTTAGAAGAAGGCCCGGATGTGCTTGCAAACGATCGTTTTGCAAACGCCATTTTGTACATACCATTTCTGAG
>JAARMF010003652.1:1587-16243 GCA_022844705.1 Toxascaris leonina
TTCCAAATGCATTTTAATGTTAACTGCTCGCCGTCTACCGGCAACAAATGGTAAGTGGGGCATCAAATCGCTAATGCCGGCTACTGAAAAAGTGCCGTTGGCGTGACAGATCAGCATCTGACCTTCTGCAGCTCAGGCAGGCCCATACATAGCATCATCGTGAATAGCGAGATGAAGAGTCGTGCTCGCTCATGCAACATCAGATAGGCGTCTGTGCACAACTGTTTGAACCTGCAAAATATCGGTGCCTCAGTAGCCGTCTGCAGAGTACCATTGGGCTTAAGGACCACTTTTTAACAACCTAAATACAAAACAGCTCGAATACAACATCTTCTTTCCTTCGCCTGTTTGCGACACGTGCAATTCTGCCCGGACGCACGTTTATTAGGCCGTCGGTCCAGCTATGCTCATATTTCTCGAGTTTGTTGTTTTGTGCTGCAGAGCGATTGGGAGTTTGCATCGCCGAAAAATTTATATAGTGCCTTTAGAGTGTTCCTCTCAAAAAGTTTACGCCTGCGGAATGGCCGCACTACCGCTCCCGCACTGTCTAGAAAAATAATTTCACGGCCTAGAAAAGTGTTACCTCGTTATCCTTTATTGCCCGCCCTTATAAATAGCAAGCCTTTTCCATCCTTGTAATATTTCGCTGATGCAACAAAAATCTAACCTGTAATATAAACATGCAAAAACACCGCGCATAAATTTTGCGTTTCCCATGGAAAATACATTACAGTGTCTTCATTTCACGCATTCAGTTATGCCTAATTAATTTCGGCTGGCACGTAACGCAGAGAGAGCAAAAGGGACCTTTCCTCTCGACGAATCCTCTTTTTTGAAACCTTCAGAACCGACGCATATTTCCTATTTCGGAAAAAAACCGCTCATATATATATCCTTCCGGAAATCTTTCCAGTTTATGCAAAAATGCAGCTAATACTGTGCGGTTTTTTCCGTTTTTCGATACAGAAATGCCCAATGTGATGTGTGGCCAACAGTAGATTCTACGCGTGAGCTTCTTATCGTTTTCGTTCTTTCCATGGGCACTAAAATGCCTACAAACAAAACGCAATGCCGTCTATCAGTTTCAGTCGCCTCTCCCAATTTTAGTTTCTATCGCTGGAGGGTTGTTGACTAGTTTATACCACCAATAACTTCAAGTAATGACCGTCGACAAAGTTCAAGATGCCTAGGACCTCTTTTTCAACTGTGTCAAGAAGGAATCAAGGGAACAGGGAGCGAGGGAAGTGAGAGAATGGACTGTGGTAACGAAATGCCAAGAAAGTAGCACCAGATCAAAAACTTTACACGAATCACTCCGGCGAGATGCACGAAAGAGCAATCCTATCGGTCACTCGAAAAAGTTCCGGCTATGGTCAAATGATTCCTAGGGGTCCCACCTATTCCATCCACCNNNGTCCCACCTATTCCATCCACCCCAATGACGCCGCTGGAAAATAATATGGGTGATGGCACCTTTCAACTCGTCCGGTGTGATGTCCAGGTGGCATGCAAGTGCCCAACAGAACAACGCAAAATAGCAGCACAAGGAGTAGCCATAAAACAAGCACGTACTTTTTGTGCTCGTGACTGTCACGGAAGTTAGGTTTGCCTTTGGCAATGACGCATAGGAAATGGTCGGTAAGCACGAATGGAACGCGATCACGATTGATGCCCAGTTTTTTCTTATAGTGACCCAGAAAGTGACCAAAATCGATGTGGAATAACTGAAAGCATTGCAATTGCAAGATATGAAATCAATTATCTACATCCCGCCTGTGTCGTAATTCTCGTTCCAAGATAACAGCATTTCCACTCTCATTAGAGTCCACATCATCTCTATACGTCGCAAACTAGGAAAAAGATAAAAAGCCACATACCACTAGCCCTAGCAGCTCCATTTTTGACGTGGTTACCTCCCCCTCTACATCGCCTCTTCCGGCGCTATAAATTAGTGCGATTTTTAAATTGCCTTCCACCAACAGTACATAAATGATTTCGCTCACTCCAACTGACGGAAATTGCAGGTATGTAAAAAGAAAAGAAAACAAACTAGCCAAAAAACCTCAACAAGCCAGCACCGCAATGGCTATTGCAAACCTCACTATGCCACCCGATTAGCACCAAGATGGCATCACGAAGCGCTCACCCTTCCATCCTTTGCAAGCATAATATTGTCCTGATGACGGTCTTTAATACCCAACACGTAAGTGGCCACACAGTAGCCTGCACATGATGCTGTGAAACGATCCACCGCCTCCAGATATCTAAACACAAAAACAGCATCAAACAACTCGGACAGAAACCGCCGTTATTGAGACCTGCAGTTACGATCTGAAGATACATCACGCCAATCAAGGCATCGTATCGGAAGGTGTTAGTGCCCATAGGAAAATGAGGGAAATTTACGTTTTTGAATCGTCGGAGTGATTTCTAATCCATTTGTTGATCAGCGAACTCTCCATATTGAAGGTAGAGCCGAGCTGTTTGGCTGCGCATTGAATCTCGAATAGAGTGCTACAATTCTGCACGACGTGGATCATGCCCACCTGCAAAGTAAAGAACTTCGAAGTACGGCTGACAAGCACGAAATCCTTAGTTAAAACTATCTTACTTTCAACGTCATAACGCAAAGGACGGTCCCGGTAATGCCATCAAAACGACTCCCCTTAACGGCGACAGTCCACCGGAATCGCCTATTTGGTGTTCGTCAACAGCAATATCGGTCATATTAGCATTGCAGAGACCATCATGTGCTTCACACAAGACACTCAGTAATAAGCACAATTTGAAAAAAAAAATTACAAAGAAGCGAGAAAATGAAGCACCCCGGATCACGGCACTAATTTGACCTGCATAAAATATAGAAATCAACCTTGCGGAAATATTTTACCTCGATCGTTTAGGATTTCCAATTGAAGATATTTGATGTAAGGAACTTTTAATGGGAACTTAGAGAACTCTTCTATTTAAAAATTAACCTTCTTTCATTATTCTCAAAAAGCTTTCGGGATCGAACAACCACAGAGGGAGCTAATATCACCGTTTACACCTCTCTGCGAAATCGGAGATACGGAGATATACGCTCTTCACCTCTGCTCGTTACTTCGCCGCCTCTACCCTCACGATTCCACTTTAAAATACATCGAGACAAAACGAAGCGCCCACTTTAGTAACCACCAATAATTGCCATTTCATTACTCATTTACTTTCTGATCACTGCCTTCTTCCCTGTCTGCGCTCGTTTTCGAAGAAGCTGGTGGGAATATCTTCAAAATTTCCGAGAAGCTGGAAACAAAAAACTGCATATGAAGTTCGAAGTTATCAGAAACACTCCCATCAACTACCGGTTTAGACGACAAATAAGTGTGCGATTTCTTGTGTTCTCTTATCGCTATTTTCAGTTTCAAAGGACGTCGAAAATCACACGCTACTCGTTACACAGAAACTGTCACTACCGAATAAATGCTGTTCGCCCTAAGCTAGATAAAACCGTAGATGCTCTATTCAACAATAAAGCGAAACTCCATGTACCTCACTCTACTCAGATGTTACAAGTCAATTAATGCGTTAGAAAGTATACAAGCAGCACATACATTTTTCCCCATCGGTAGCACCTCGTAAATGCTTAGACAGAAATCAAGATCGCGACTTTTCCATAGTGCGTCCATTATGCGCATCACCTGCAGTGTCAGCATATCCTGTCGAAGATCTATAACTGGATTTCATCTTCATATAAAAATATCAAAATATTTTACACTACAAAACTCCAGAAACCAATTTTATAGCTTATAATTCACCAAGTCCCCCCTAATGAAAGGCTTAGAAAATTGACACGGTATGTGGAGGCTGCTTGCTTGAGACAGGATAAGGACAGGACAAAAAATGTTTAGAAAGAAAGAAATATATATTATTCAGAAAAATCCTGCTCAATCTTCCTAGTGTAATATTTCCCTTAACGACAGCTGATGATTAACAAACCTAAACAAAGCAATCTCGTCATCATGCTCAAACATCAGCATATCCTGGCAGCGAACCACAAAAAGAAAGCAGAAGACGTTTCGGAACACTGCTGGAGATGACCAAGAAGTCCTGTTCATTAAACGATTTCAAACTTTTACGCAACATGCTACTCTGCTCTTCTAAGCCATATCGCAGGACCGCTAAGTTCATTCATGTGTATCACTATCTGAATGCAAACAGACTGAATTAAAAACGCCTCAGGGCACCTCTAAATGGCGTCAACCTCAGGTAAATGACGTAAAAGAAAATAAACGACGGGCGATATGAATGAAAACAAACCATCGCCATTCTTAAAAATGATCTGATGCGTTTCCACATATAGTCGAGCCAACGGTTCTGGATTTGTCCATGTCAAACGTAGCGGCAATTTCGCACTTCCGATCACTTTACACGCTTCTATTCTGAACCGATCAAACAAGTACTCAATGTACTTTGGGAAGCAAACATAAAACATGGCGGAGCCAATAACGCGAAAAAGCTGTGCTGTTGTAAAGTGTAAACAAGGCTAATATAGTGATCTACGCTCTAAGGTTGGGTCAGATCACATCTCGTTTCATAAGCGCCTACTCTAGCACCTAGAAGTTGAATGCATTCGGATGAAAATGCCCTTAAGCAACCGCCAATGTTACTGATACTGATGCTCAATTAAAGGGATGTGATACTACAGCACGAGCTGTGGTGATATATAATCGCTGAGGGAATCAATACTAATAAAAGAGATGAAAGATAAAAAGGCGAGGTCAATAATTCCATCGCAATTCACTAATCGGATCAAAGGTCAGACAGAAGTAGGCATTTGCCTCGAAAGATCCATCTCTTTTATAGCAGAAACCTTACACCCATGGAATCTTCATCTCAATGAGCTCAATGCCAATAAACAATTCAAGAAACCGTATCAATACCGCAGTGTTCCGAGACTGTCGAGCGGATCGAGTGGAGAGCTCATATGCTGCATCACTTCCACATGTGCCATCAACTCTTTTTGTAGTTTCTGCAAACATGTTCTCGTATCAAAAGCGCCGAATATAGAAGCGGATGGGCAACAAATTACGAGGTTAAAAAGACCAGTCCTCTGTAGAACTCTGTTTGCTTCGACTCCCTTCGAATCAAAAAGTGATGAGGTTAGCCGTCTTTAGCAGACAGGCTGTGCAACGTTCAATAAATGCCTATTAAGCCAGAGCCTTCAGGTGTTCAAAAAATAACAGCATGCCTGGTAAACCGTTGTAACGGACACCGCGCATCCCACCTGGCAAATAAGATGCAAAATAAGTCAACTACACGTCACGATCCAGGGGATCACTCCCCTCCACCTAGCTTTGTTCCGAAGACGTGCCATGCCTGCGAAAAGAAACTTACTTTGGTGGCTGATTCTTTATCCTTAAGCATTTTAACCAGCTTGCTGAGGTTGGTAAGTCTCGCCACCATATCCACCTGCCGCAACATTGAATCCAGATGCGTAAAATTGCCTCGACAGTACGCCTCAATCAGTAATGCAAATCTCTTGTACATATTTGGTAGCTCTTGGCACCCTTCGCCTAAAACAGTTCACTTCGGATGGCAGGCGCATGATACNAGCGCATGATAACGTTTAAGAACGTCGATAGATCAGGTCTTGGAAAGCCATACATTTAACTACACCAAATAAAAACTTGCGGCTATAAAAAACAAGATTTCTTAGTGCAAGAGAAGGAAGAGGGAAGGGAACGGGACAGAGAAATGTATAATGGAGAGGAGTTTCATTGGGCAAAAGGAGGAGGTGAAGTATTTCCGTCCTGAAATTTTTGGCAAAATGCTAAAAAATTTACTGAGGAAGAAGTTATTTCTTCCAAAAATTTAGAAGTGGTAGGCGAGAGTTTACTAGCGCATATATCCCTTCCAGACTTACTTTGCAACCACGCCTTCAAAAGACGTGTGTGTTCGGTGGATTTTCATTAAACCACGAATCTCCGGAATCAAAGATCTACTCCGCGCAGATTTTTATATGCTTGACATGCTTCACCTCACCTGCTCAACATATTTTCCTAACTTGTCAGGCAATAAGGCCATGATGGATCAAAGAAAATGTATATATCCGCTCAATTTCGAACCACGAACATTTCCGCAGCAAACAAATGCATAAAAATGCTCAAACATTCCTAGCATTATAGCATGCCAGTTCATAGTGCATCTCAATAAAAATATAATAAAGAAATACCAATTTGGCCTAACTCCGCACGAAGCAGCCAGAACAGAATATGTCCTATACGGTAGCTACACAGAGCTCTCTTAAGAAGCATCCTTGCCAATGCGCATCTCCCCCAAGGTTCGTATTTGAGCGCCTGAAATTGCCTTAAGTGAACTGAACTGGACTGAACAAATAAGACCACGAGATCAGCTCATCCATATAACTTTTCTCCCCCATATATACACACACATAACAAATTTCATGGTCATTGTTTCAGTGATGCGTAAAGAAGCGCTGAATATACGTACGTATAAGTACAGTAGCACATTCGCTTACAAATACCTACTTTATTTCAATAGTTCAAAATATCTTGGCACGAAAAGGGTTTTCTTGAAGAAAGAGAAGCAAGATGGAATACCTTTGCTTCCCAGAATTCTCACGTTCACATTGGGAGGAAATTTGTGGGGCAAAATGCCTCGCAAATCCCCACACCCCTCTTCCCACTCAACATGTCCTTGAGTTTTTAGTTCCTTAAAAGAAAAGCTTCAGAAACTTCGCTGATGAACAGTGAGGACTTTCTTCCTACCTCTCCCCTCCTTTCTGAACCACCCATGCAAGTGGACAAATCAAAACCGTCCCTTGTATTAAGATTTACGGGTTTTTACACCAAAGGAAGCAACAAAAAGCTGCCGAGGGTAGACTAATGAATGAGCTCCTAAGAATTTGCCTATGAATAAATTCACCACTAAGTGCAACAATGACGTAAAGGAATCAATGGTCATCAGAATCACAACGACTATCAAAAAACTCGTAAATGGTGATATATGACAGAGAAATCATCTCTGGAAAACATCTGACAACCTAGATCAGTGACCATGAAAACAATCGCACTCTAGATAGGAGATACTGGTGACCTGCTAAATTCTATTGGAAATATATTCAGCTTAAAGTCGCAGTGTCAACGATTAGTGGGAGTAGGAAGGTGAGACGAGGAAAGCGCGGTCAACGAAGAGAGCGCCTACAACGCCACCATTCCAAACAATGAGAGGCACCTCGATAAGCAGAAAGCCGTGATCGGGAAAGATAGAATCCTCAGATGCCTAACATTCCCACAGAATGGCAACAAAAGATAAAATCGGACAATGGCGCCAGAATTCTTCCACGCCCGCATAACATCGAATTCTGGTAATGCCATTGAGCAACTCTAAACGGACATAGAAGAGAAATGACGAGCCATAAGGAGCGTAAAGATTAGGTATTCCTTAAACAGTGCCGATTTGAGAGTGGTGACACCTTAGCGCCATTCAAAACACTACCACCTTACCCACCGAACAACTGCAACATTTCTGACATACCCATGCCTCCGCCATTGCATTCGTCTCCGAGAAAAAATATGGTTTGGCGCCGGGGAAAACCATTTTTGATTTTATGGGATTCCACGGCCTAAAGAAGTCGTGAAGACACACATTCAAAGGAAGTCAACACGTAACAACAGAATCCTTACTGCGAGGACACCACAGTTGTCAAACCTCATGCGGTCCTCACAAATATCCTACTTTTGAGGTGCCTTGGATCATCTGCAAAACTCGTCAAAGTGTCTGCTACGTGTTTTCACCTATTATGCGACGGACCTTCCTGTGTAATTTTCATTCCATATCGAGGCAAACTCTTGATGCATCCTAACAACGCCAAACAATAAATCGACAAATGAGAATNAATCGAGGCAGACTCTTGACGCATCCTAACAACGTCAAACAATAAATCGACAAATGAGAATTAAATATATAAGAGGGCTTTCAATGGACCATATTTTTATGGTCCATTGACATAACATTCAGTTGTGAAAGCTACCTACCTGTACAAGCGGCATCACGTATAATTGCAACCGATCGTTATCTAGTGCCTCGTCCAGACATCTGACAGCAAATTCGCGTATCTCCCTATCGGGATATTTGAAATCGAGAAGTTCAAGAGCGGTTTCCGGCCGAATCGGTCCCCATCGAGTGAGCAACTCGTACAACCGTGTGAACGTCTCACGTGTATTCCATATGAAGGCGCATTCAGCCAATAGGGGTAAAAGGTCAGGCATGCATTCTGCCACATATTCTCTGCAAGCCACGTATCTTCACAAAGCGCGTCTAATGCTCGGGCATTGTGACGCATGAAAAAAAGATCGTGCATTCAATATGCAGCCGAAATGCAAACAATCAAGAAAGCAATGCCTCATACTGCGAAAATGGATTATATGTGTACTGGAAACCGCTTAAGTATAACAGGATGGACGTAGTACAATTAAAGGTGCCGTTCGGATCAGCTATGCGAACTAATTTGTATTACACTTCCAGGGAAATATACTGAGGGAAGGTCATATATGTTACATTTGTGAAGAGAGGGAGGAAGTGGAAGGAAGGGTAAAGCAGAAACAGTGAAAGACAAAGGGAAGGTGAGGGTGGGAACAGAAAGAGAAGATGCCAATAAATTTCGAAACTTTTAGTGCCAAAGATCCGTAGAATCGTTACAACGCGAAACCTGTTGCGATTCGAGTATAGACAACCCCTCTCACAATCACGCAAAACAACTACATAATCAAGTATGATGTCTTCATCAGATAACTGCATAATGCCCACTTCAGAAGGCAAAGATTAAAGCAATGTCTTTAAAGCGTTAGAAATACCTCATTTTCCAGAGATGATGTTGCTGTGGATCAGTGAGTTTTTCGCCATCGAGATGGCGTGCGATACCTATTAGCTGCGCCACTTCGGCGCCATCAGGCTAAAAAATGACTGTGCTGATGTAAGTCGACGAAAACAATATGGATCATGGTTTAGAATTTAGAAACGCCTAATCAAAAATTGTTCTCTTCGTTGAAAATTTGATGCGCAGAACAATGCTGTTTATAAATGAAATAATATCATCTAATATTTCCCAGCAAGATCAAATCCGGGTCACCGTCTCTTTGGACTTTGGAATCCTCAAGGACTCCAACCCTTAGCCTCGCCTCTTCCCCCAAAAAAACATAAAATGAAAAAGATGCCTCCATCCCATTCCAACGCCATCTCTAGCACGTCTCTAAATTGTGAGTTCAAAATAATCAATATGGAGTACACCTAATCCATAACTAAGAATGTGTATGCATAAGAAATTCGAAGTCGAATTAGCTTACCGAGAATGAGGCAGCAGAAGGAACGGTACCACAACCCCTGGCATTCAATTTATTCACATAAGCATAGATATGCTCGAACGATGGGAACTCCACAATGCTGCCATGCTCATAAAACTCTACTTCGATACGTGGGGTATCTCGATTATCGTTCGAACCTGTCTGAAAAAATAAACAACGTCAATCTTTAAATTTCAGGGCGCTTTGGGCAGGGATGGTGTGACTGTTACAGCAAGCATGTTCCTTATGGATGCACCTCAATACTAAAGTTTCATACTTAATCCTTCTTCCTTTGCCGTCACATCCGACCAAGCGCCGCACTACCTCCCCNCCCCCACCCTCTTCTTCCACACCCTCCTCCCAGTGTAGACATTAACGCAATTATGCCATCATAAAAAATAACTTATTCAGAAGAAATGCTAAAATCCATTACATTTCTCTGGGTTCAAATCCACAACCTATTTCAAGCCTGCAGCATCAGAAGCCATACTGAACTTGTGCCCATAACAACAGCCAGAGTAGTATTCTACCTTTACATGCGAAGCGACACCATATTGCAATCTCCCTACACCACGATAACGATTCTCTAGTAAGTAATAAAAAGCCCCCTAAACAGTACAGACGTTTGATGAAAACGCTCAGCCTTGCCCATTCAATTAAGTTCTCATTCCCAAACCCCAGCAAGTCCGACAAACGATGATCTCTGTTTCTGAACGTTCCTCACCTGAAGCTCGAACAGTTGAAGTGAGAGTTGAAGTGGAAGGGGAGGGAGTACTGCTTTCTGACTTTACGCTGAGGCTTCGATGACTATGAAGTAGAACAGTGCGCCATCGGTGTTGACAGAAGTAACAAATAATTTACTCACATCACATTGTAGCCCAATTCTGACAGCAACCCCCCTCAGAAGCTTCGACAACGACTTGACATAAAATGCGGCGAAGCAACTGTTCCCAAGGGCTTAAACATTAACAGCAACGCCCGAAATGCGATAATACAGCAATGGTCGATACCATCTGATTAGCAGCTCGCCCATTTCTTCAAAAATTTTTGTCATGCGCTAACGTATTGAAAAGTTTCAGTGAGAGGTTTATCCTAACAGAAAGAATGCTGTAGACTTCACTTTAGGTACGGCTGTGGTGTTACAAATCTTCCTGAACACAATCAAGTACAACAATAACAAGACGCAAGCGGATGCACCTGTCCGAGAGGATAAAGAAGATCGTGGCAATGTTTCGAGAATGGCCATAGGTAAAGAGTAAGCTTGCCTTGTAGCAGCTCACTATTCCAGTCGAACAGACGGATATTCACCCATCCGATACCGTCGTGTTCCTGAATTACAGCTCATCAATCAACATCGTAAACAAATTATGGTCGATACTATATGAGCACTAAACACTTTCTCGAAGCTAGCAATCTGCTAATCGATTGGATAAGTAAGCATGATGTTATATTCGACTATACGTAAGCCAGAGACGCAAGCTAGAATCTTCCCACAAGGCTCAAGGCTGTGCTACATAAGCTTACATGCTTCAAAATTATGAAACCTAAAACGAATGTTGGATGTAAATCACTTACTTAAAAACTCGCTCGTCTTCACCAAAACGTGGCAGTCTCTGTCTCACTTATGAAAGAACTAGACAGTAAATAAAAATTTCCTGATTTATGGTTATCCTTTATTACTGTTCTCTTTTGTCTTCTTTTTTGTCCTTTTGTCCATTCACTGTCACTAATTTTTCAAAATCGAAAAAGCAGGGATACCTCAAAACTGAAAGAACTTCTGCTATGGTTAGTCAAAATAATGAAAAGATAATAGCATAATAAACGAGCAGGAAAAACCAAAGTAAAAAAGAAAACACATACGAAGACATCTTTTTTCTTCTGCTTCACAGCAATCAGCGAGAGACAAACTTGACTCGCCGGTGCTAGATCTTTTAAATAGACATTAAAATCGATCCAACCCTAAAATATATGCTCGTCAAAAAGCCATAATCAAAGGAAAACAGTTAGGTGAAAATAATGGAATTCAAGTAATAACAATAAAATCAATGCTTAACGAAATCATTCGAGATATGAGACACCTGAAACGCTTGAAAAGACAAAAAAATATCCAGCGGAAGAAAAGAGTTGGAACGGATGCTGAGTGGAAGTATGACTGGAATATAAGTGAATTCTAAAACACAACTTTGGTCGCCTCAAAGGCTTCTACATCATGGAAAATATCCACGCATGCAACAAGAAGAGGCCGAATGCCACAACTGCACCTTTATTTCGGAGGATTCAATCAAACTGCCTAAGATCTTTAATGTATCCGTCCACTTGAATCTGCTTATTTGAAAGCACTTCATTACTCTCTAATGTGATTCCCAGAGTTAACATAGTTCTCAAAGATTGTCATCTCTCTCTTTCTCTCTCTCTCACTCCCCCCCCCCCCTTCTTCGCTAGCGTACCTAAGAGAAAATCTCAGTATTCCTCAAGGACCCCACTTATTACAAAAAGAGAACGCACTAAATCAGGTGACTCAAAGAATCGCTACTGTTCCACTTACTTTATAGGTAATAATCAATCGCAGTTTTATCAACGCAAAATCCTTTATCCCCTACCGGAAGCTCTACAGCACACTCGAAGCTCTATTCGACGGATACCTCATCTTTTACATAAAATAAGCACCAATAATGCGTATTCATAAAACGCAACTATCATATTCAGCAAACATGAAGTCTTACATTAGTCCATCTTGGATTCGACGGAGAGACCCACTCGGATTCCTTATTGACGATCAGATTTGTTCCATGATATACGGCCGCCTTAACATAGATTCGATCGATATCCGATACCGTTATGTGGGAAGCACTGTGGACGCGCATCTTCAGGTTATCATCTATTTCCCACAGTGAACAACGCTGCAAGCAACATTTCATTGCCAGTTTTAAGTGTTGACCCTAAATACTTAGGGTGTCTTCCCCCGACCACCTCACAAACGCCGAATTCGCGAAGAGAAAGAGATCATACTTCATCCTTTTCAAGCCCTACTTTCCACTGCCTTACACATTTTCATTTCTCACGATATACCCACTAAATTTTCCACCTAGAAGAAAGGAGGCACTGCCGTGACGAATAAGCTTGAACGGATTGACCATGCCATACTGATCATGATACATCCATGATGTAAGGATACATTAATGGATGGGGTTATAATTTTCTTAACTGTTAAAAGGGAATGTACAACTAAAGAAATACTTCCCCAATTTTACCACGAATATATTCTCAAATATTCTGCGTTGCTTTCTTAATAAGACATGGACATTGCCGATTTTCTGCAGATTTCCAACGTTGCAAGACAAGGCTAAAATGGCGCCGATAATCGAGAGATCTGTTTTCCGATCGTGTCAGGAAAGACATCAACGAGGACTTTCTATTCTTTTTGGAAAGAATCGTTTAATCGAAAAAATCTGATACTGTGGGACCAGGACCCGTAATACTGAGTTACAAATACAACTTCATGCCAAGCAAGCCAAAACGAGGTTTTGCATCATATATAAGCAAAACGCGTTCAATTGCATCTAATCAACCGCAAAACCACTCTGCCCTTCAACAAGATGTACTATACTTCCGAAGGCTNCGGTTACCCTTATCCCGATGGGGTTTCCATCACCCGAAGTTGAGACATCGCAGTCGGAGGCTCCTAGTCGATACCAGCAATATACAAGTGATATGCACAAAACCAGCAATATAGAAGTGACATGCACAAACGAGTGTTCAAGACTAAGGAAAGAATGAGAAGACCCGCAGACGTAAACCAAGATGAAAATAATGCAAAATTCATTTGACTATCTATTCCACCACATCATAATTTGCACTCCCTGCCACTACTACAGACCTTTCATCAAATCTGTGAGTCATATGATCAGGAATTTGCCCGACAGGTGCATGACAAAATGAAGGAGGACACACACCACTGATACATTTCCTATCGTTCTCTCTACCCTTTCCCTTGAAATGCCAAATCCATTTGATATAATGCTCTTGTGCAAATATTTATAAACCTGTATTCTCAAAACTAGTCTAATAATATGAACCCATCAATAAGCACGATTGTATGCACTCCATTCTTAATAGCCTTCCTTTTTTATCGGTTCTCAATAATAAACGAAGATGAACGTCCCATACAGAAAGCACAAACCTTAAGAGAGCAGTCGTTAAGAGCTGACAGTCGACTCTCATATGCACGAACCCAACTCGGCTGCAATAATTTTGGTTATTGCTTCATTATGAATCAGTTTTTCCCAAGACAAAGACATCATCTTCCTCCCCCGCCAAAGCTTTGAAGGATATTAATACTTGCTGCATCCGAAAAAGTAAAATGCAGCAACAGTACAGTAACTTCTAAGAGATAACAAAAACAGCAATGTGGCGCTTTTGAATAAAACACCGTGGTGCAAATGTTTTTCCTAAATCTACTACTTAGCAATAAAACAAGACAAAAAGTTTGCTGAATTCTATTCTTTAAGCATGAACTCCTCTTGTTTTTCTCAGTCACCGACATCCGTATCCTGTAGAAAGCGGTAAGATCATGCCAGCAATCATCACGGAAGAAAGGTCAAATGTCATATCTGTCCAAACTCCGCCATCAAAGAGATCTCCTACGAACATTCACAATTTAGATTCAGCGGAAAACTGTCAAAAGAAGTGAAGAAATAAAAATGAATTGCAATCGTGAATCATTTAACTGGAAGTGAATCCAAGTATGATCATTTATGATCCANNNTTGTGGCTAAATCCTTCCAGATACTATGATCTCTCTTTAGACATCAAATGTATCCGCAACCATCTGGGTATCCTGCAATCCAACTCGAACACCGCAAGTTGACTTCTCCCCTATTGTCCTGCTCTCCGATCTCGCATTTGATGGAAGAGATTAGGCTCGTCAGTGTGTAGCAACTCACCTTGAGAATCGGTCCGGGGATTGGAAATTCCTTCAGAACAATATCCTTCCTCCTTAACAAAAATTTCGGTATACGATAGTTCTCGAAAGATGACCTTACATACTGAAAAATGAAAAATACTTTACTGAGTGCTTCAGGTCGTTGATAGTATTGTCTAATAAAATATTTGCAACAAGATCACCCTATCGCAAACGAACCAATCCCTCCGAAACCCTCAGAAATTCACACCCCTGGACTTTGATTTCAGGACACAGTATGAAGGATGGGGCACTCCTCCGCCAGAAAGAAATTGATAAAAGGAACGGGAGCGTTCCAAAACACACCAAAGTATTTTGCGCGATCATTCGAAAAGTCTACACTTCATTTTCA
>JAARMF010003654.1:0-18787 GCA_022844705.1 Toxascaris leonina
CCTCCAGTGCTGCATATATTTGTGATCAGCTTATCAAGTTTTATCGTTTGATACGAAAATCATTTAAACTAGAGCCAAAAAATTCATTCGAAACTATCCCTATCCTCTCACGACCGAAAAACTGCAAATTTTGTGGTGCCATGTCTCGACTTCGGTAATCATACTGATATAGCTTGGAAACTTCTGGGAATGTTCCGGCGTTGCCTTGATATCTTATGAAAAGCACGCGCCAAACTCGAATATGAGCCGACACCGTGGACCCTCAAAATCGCAAAAATGGAGACTTCNNNTGGTGCCATGTCTCGACTTCGGTAATCATACTGATATAGCTTGGAAACTTCTGGGAATGTTCCGGCGTTGCCTTGATATCTTATGAAAAGCACGCGCCAAACTCGAATATGAGCCGACACCGTGGACCCTCAAAATCGCAAAAATGGAGACTTCAGGTTTTCCGGCATATCGAGTGGGGGTTCACGTCGTGTGATCGATTTCAACTCTTCACAAATTTCTGAGAGTATTGAATACCGAATTTAACAAAACAAATTTCAGCTCGCCAGGTTTACTCATTGTCGAGATAATGCCCCAATTATTTTGAATTCCATAATTCCTATATGAAATATATTTAAAAGCGTTATAATATGGAAAATGGCAACCTCCAAACAAATTAATATCGCANNNCGTTATAATATGGAAAATGGCAACCTCCAAACAAATTAATATCGCAGAAAGAAGAAAAGAAATAAAATAGCAAACATTGCAGGAAGTAGTGAGAGAAAGAAACTCCGAAGTTTGCAGGAAGGACTAACCAAATGAGCCTATTGATTATGTAAGGTTTATTTCAGTACCAGTATAAAGGGTCAGGGGGCTCAGCCCTCGTTTGAACCCCCTGCTTGGATCCACGTGCAGTTGAGAATCGGGATTTTACAGGATGGGGCACAACAAATACTCACTCAATGCATTTACAAAAAAGTCACTATACTTGGCGATCCCTTTTTCCTGAGATTTTCCAAAAAGCCATCCACGTTGCAGACATCTGTGATTAACTGAACGAGTTCTATCGATTGGTACCAAGATCGTCGAAGTCGGTGACAAAAAATATTTTTCGATAATTTTCGTGTTTTCCTGTCATATCTCGTCTCTTCCTTCATGCAGCAGCCTACTTTACACACCTTTGAAAAGATCTTGGCGAGATGTCTCAGAAAGAAGCACAAACCCACCTCAAATGGGAGCCGAGATTGAGGTCCCGCAAAATCGCAGAAATCGAGATTTTAGGATTTTGGGTCGATCGGATCGGATTTCATCGAATCGCATCTCATCGATTCCATCGAATTTCATTGAATCTTTTATACACATCTTGATAGAGCACTGAAAGCTCAGATGTCATATCTCGGCTCCTTCTACTTACAGCGATCTACTTCAAACGCTGCTAAACATACCTTGACGAGCTTCCCCGAAATCTTGAAAGCAGCGTGCGCTTACCTCAAACAGAAGCTTAGATCAAGAATCCCGACAGTTGCAAAAATTGAGATTTTATTATTTTCGGTCGATGGAATCGGGGTTAAGGGTTGATGTCCGACTTCGGCATCCCGTATATCATTCGATAGCACACTGAAATCTGAATACAACAAAGCAAGCGACAACTCAATCGGTGAAGCACTTATAGAGATACAGCCCCGTAAATATGCGTTTTAATACATTTCTGTATAAATTACTTCATTCGGCATCCCTATTTTCTCAATTTCAGAAGAAAGTCATCAATGCCATACGTACTTGTGGTCATCTTGTCAAGTTGTATCGTTTAGCACCACAACAACTGAAACCAATAAGAATAAATATTCTTAGAAAATTGCCATGTTGAAAAGTTATGAAATTTGGGATGCCACATCTCGGCTTCAGATAACCGCGTCGGTATGACATAAAGACCACTGAGGTGACTCAGCGAGTTATCTCGAAATTCCGAAAGGAGCACACATCGAGTTTGCAGATAAGCAGAGGTCGAGGGCCTCCAAAATCGCAAAAACGGAGATTTCAGGATTCTGGCCCGGTCGTATTGGTCCTCTTTAAATCTGCCGACTTGAGCCTTTTATGTGCGCTTTGATAGAGCATTAAAAGCCAAATTCAACGAAGTGCATTTCAGCTCGCCCGGTTGATTCCTTGCCGAGGTAGAACCCTTAAAATTTTTCGTTATGCAGGGTTTATTTCGGTATTAGTATGAGGCGTCGGTAGTCTACGCCCTTTGTATCCCTGCACGAGAAAACCGATGGCTCTCCTTGAATCCCTGATCGGTTCCGCGTGCAGTGGGGGATCAGGACTCATGCTGAAGGGAAATTTAGAACTTCAGAAGCGGAAGAAAAGGGGGATGAGGCACCCGGAATTGAACTCTGTTGATCTGGCAACACCTACATGAGATGTTTTCTATTGCGCTATCTCAGCACAGCTCCTGAATGTCATGAAATACTTAACCAATCTGGCTGAGTAACAATACCAATAAACAGATCTTGTCTGCAAACCCGTCTCCGAAATTTCATCCTCCGTCGTCAATCTGAAGGAAAATTATCTTACCTCATAGCCGAAATAGTGTTCTAAGAACATATAATAAGGAATTAAAAGTAGACATGCAGCATATTCACTGTGAAAATGAATTCCCGATTATAACCGAGGTGTCTTTTTTTGTCATAAGCACTCCCTATAAAGCGCTTCTAATTGATTAAATTTCCTGGCTATGGTGTTCGGGTTTCAATTCCATACTTCTATGAACTTTTTGCCTTTTCAACGAATATTCTGAACATTTTTCTGGCTTTTGCCAAGGCCGAAGATGTGGGCAGCAAACAGATTTTCTTCTAAAGTTATGAGAAAATCGATTGACTGCTTTGTAACGAAGAGAATCAACCGATAATTATTGGTTGTAGTGTACTTGTTTCTCAAATTCACTCGAAACTGAAGTTTTTTATGGTTAGTGTCGAGGTATTGTCATATTCGCGGTGCAGTCTTGTAGCTCAGATGAACTTTAGTTTCACACAGATGTCGCAGTATTGATTCTTCTCTTCATGCCGAGTTGTGCAGTATTGTGTCTCGTGGTTTATCGGTTATCTCGAAGCGAGAGTGCTCATCAGAGTATACCGAATTGATGATGCAGCTTTGATCACTTTTATATCCAACCTTGCAACCGTACTGTTTAAAACCTCTCCCTGTCCATCCCAATTTGAAACCCAGCAAAACAGGTGCATTTTAGGCCAAACTCCTCACAAATGTTCTTGTTTGATTGATAATTTTTTCCGGAATTGGCAACATACATTTTGCTATTTCTTAATTGAAAAGACTGAAGCAATTGCAGAAGCATTCTATTGTTATCCGAATTAAAACTTCCTCCAGTTAGCCATATTTTGTCGCTAACTATCAGCACTGATTACTAAATGCCACAGGGTTTTTCCTGGAATGTTTTCCTGCAAATTTATCAGTATCGGTGTAATCTTTTAAATCATCAGCAATTATGCGAACACCATATTCACATTGCTGTGACGCTTGTTTTGTGCTTCTGTGCTTCTAAACTCACAAAATAAGTGTATTTTATTTTATTTACTGAATTTATGCGGTGAATCACCTTTTCAGTATTGTTTGATCAAATTAGAGTGTTCTATTTTATTCGAGAACTCGAGAGAGAAATCCTTCCAAAGGATATCTTCTGTTCAGGAATATGAGGTAGCTTGTAATCAATTTTTCATTTCGCCTATATGGCCATGCAGTAATAGAAGATAAGCGACTCTACCTTTCTTAAGGAAATTATTAAGTGCAGAATCGGTGACAAAAGAATGTGGAGTGTGCACTCATGAGTTTGATGTAGTGAGGCACAGACTTTACATCACATAATGCCTTCAGGTGTCGTAGAGTAGGAGAACAATTCGTTGCAAATGATACGGGATTGTTTGCATGTATTTGGCTGCTGCTACCAGTTTTCTTGTGCGAATGATAACCTGACGTCGAATATAAGGGAAATATGCCTTTGAATTTTTTTTAATCACAAATTGCTTTCAGCAAGTCACTCTGATGTGCAATTCGATAGGGACGTTGAGATGGATGAGGATGGTGTGTGTGAATTTGAAGGTTCGTTTTTACCATATATTTTCTTCACTTCTTACTATTTAATTATCGTTCTATTTATTATTTTCTCCAAATCTTTGCTTTTTTTGTTTTAAATTTCTACGACGTTTTCAAAATTTTCAAATGGGGTGCTATTTGTTTGCGAAGAGAGGCATACTACGAGGTGAATATGCAGCTAACTATGCCGATAGGAATGAGCTAGCAATTTTAAGTGAGAAATTCGAGGTGGATTGGAGAGACTCCAAACAAGAGGAACCGATTTTGAAGCTGCAATTTAATTGCTGTGAGAAGGGAAATGAGTGCAAAAGATTGAAACTGATTTGAAGAGACTGGTCCTTTTGAATTAACTGATGCACCTTGAAGGTGGGACACGAAAGAACGGGGGGAGTGGAAGTGGCTCATATAGCAAATAGCTGTATATTCATGGCGCTGACTACCAAATTTTTAGAAGCAGGAGGGGATGCGAATGGGCGATCGGAATTTGAGTGCTTTATGTATTATGCGACGAGTCCGAGCATTGGCGATACGTAAGTTTATGTCCATTTTATATTTTAAGCGTTTTTAAGAGGCTGTTCTATCGCAGTCATGATGAACGCATGCTGCTTGACATTTGCAATGGTCTTCGAGTATGTTTTATAATGAAAGAACTGATTTCGAAGCTGGATTTCTTTGAAGTGAAATAATATTGCAGTAGGAGAGGTCGCTGTTTAAGTGTCCGGTTCAGTGAGAACGATTTTATCGTCGCATATGCAAATTCTAGCTTCAGTTTGAGCTTGTCACCTCACGGACTGTTACCAAAAATTCAAAACGAGTTTTTTTTTGTAAAAAACACTGGCGGATGAGGTATTTTGCACGATTTAGCTAAGCGGCTACAGGTATGTGTTAGTAAAGGCGATAAGCTGATAGATTAAGTTAAATGTATGACTGCGTTTGATAAACGCATTAACATCCCAGAAAGTTTATAGGTCGTGGGCAATTGTTGGAATTGAAGATTCGAACCTTAACGATTTTTCAATCTGTTATGTTCGCTGAAAGATTTTTTTTTTTTTTTTTTTTTTTTTGAGATTTATTCATTCATTGAGGTTCATCAGTTATGCTGGTGTATGACAGTGGGATGGTTTCTCGTGCGTTTTTTTTTCAGCGTTATTTGAGCGTTCGTTATCGTCGTGAAACATCTTTTGAAGGCTAGCACAGTGACAACAGAAGCACCTTGTTTTTGTTTACTATACATATATATTTTTCATCTGTTTATGCTTTCTGAAAACTGCATAAAGAGCCGAATATCTTCTTATCATTATATTCATTAGTTTTTATAAGTATTGCAATATTTGTCTACGTTTTTTCATCGACTGTCTTCAGAGAGTTGGCAATTAGAAGTGTAGCGAAAACGATGAGTACGTTAGACCCTGATAACGATCGATGCCGTTTGGAACGTTTGATGAGCGCGGTCGAGAGTATTTTCGAACGGGACGATGGTATGTCGGTTTTGAATTTATTCTTCATTGCAAACTTTTATTTTCCCTTCTCTCCTCATAGCTAAAGCCAGCTTTTATGCTTCTAGTGATAATGCTTCTCAGTTCATCGATTCAATCTCATCGTTTTCTCTTCCAGTCATATGTGTTCTTCGCGTCTCGGCGTTCCCTGCGAGATAACTGTTTAATTGATTGTGTCTGTTCTTTCCGAGGTGACATATTTCTCTGTTACATCATAACTTTGGTGAGAAATAGCGGCAGTAATTTGTGTACAGTTAAACAGGTAGGTGTCTTTTGCTGGATGAAGTCCCGTTTCTTTTTCCGTATGGTAGTATCGCCGTAAAATATATTCATTTTCTTTCCCTGAAGTAGACCGGGGGGTATGTATGGACTCAGCTTATGTGCCTCTGTATATTTTGCCGGGAAAACTAGCGTCGGTAGCGAGAAATTGGTGAGTAAAGGAGGTGGATTACCCATATCGAGGTTCATTGTAGAGAGAGCCTTCGCTTATAATCCCTCAAATTATGTAACACCCATTAATGACTGCATTCATCGGTTGCTTTCCGTGTTGTTCGCACCGAATAATGGGGTATCGGTGTTTATTCATATTGCGCCGTTCATAGTGTCCAAATACGTTTTCACTTATCATTTTCTTGTTTTTAATATATGCTCTGTTATGTACGGAGTTATTCTTCGCCTCCTTGGAAGGCTTCAGCGTTTGTCTCCACTGCGTTGTTTTGCTAGTGAGAGGTTTTCTACGTTACAGGCTTCAACTGTGAATTGGTTAAGGTGAACCAGAACTGTCCCCAAACGAATAAGTTGCATATGTCTTTGCCGCATTTGTTTTTTTTACAAATTTGCAGTTGGTATTTGTTAAAAATGCTAATTATATCTATTAAATTTACTGCAGAGGAATATGACCTTCCTACTGTCCACAGTATATTTCCGCTTATCCATCCTCTTCGTTCATTAGCTGAATTGGAACGCTTCTTTCCTCATGGAGTGTGCTGTGATGCAAGTTTTGTGATTATTTTCAGCCGTTTACCTAAAATTTGGTGGCAAATAATTTCAAGAAACAGCAGAATAGAACAGTGGTTGAATCGTTGTTTTCATCGCGGGTTCGATGGCCGGCTGTGCCTACTGCATAGCTTACAAAGTTTTCGGCATTACGTTCAGCTTACGTAGGTGGCCTGGAGTGTAGACTGTCCAGTAAGCCAAAACAAAGAGCTCGTAAATGACTGATACATTATAATATACGTGGAACTGATTTCAGCTCCAAAGTTGGCGCGGTCATGCGCTGCCGAAGTCGCTAATTTGTAGATAGTGATGAATATTGCGTTATCTATGAGGTATTTTTGCAGACTCGCAAATTCGATGCATCATGCTTGAGCAAATACCAGCAATTTACCTGGATTTCCCGAGTACAGACGCATTGAGTACTCGAGTTCACGAAGTTTTCTCTTGCGTTATTGTCGACTGCATAGTCCATTTCTCCGACCAGGTATGTATTCGAGTGGTGTTCTTCATTGAGGGATTTCCACTTTTCATTCATTTTTTCGTCGAAACAGTATGGGGGAACAGAAGCACGATTTTGATATTGTTGAGGTATTCTCATATAGGTTCATCAATAGATAGTAATAAGAATATAAAGGCTGTATAACCGGGCGATCTCTTGAATTATTTGCATTCTCTCCAATAAAGCTTTCCCCGATTTCTTTCCTTTCAGTTTTTTGCACTCCTACCTTCCCCATTTCCCGTTGTTCTCACTCATCTTTCGCATGAAATATTGCATATCGGGCTTACCCATGTAGATCTGCTCTTCAGCTCTCGCGTTAACGTGATGCTGCATTGTTTATAGATAAAATTGCTGTCGTATGCTCAGATTTCTCTAATTTCTTTCATTTTCGACTCTTCTTCGAGGTATCTATTGATTCTTTGAAACACTTTTCAGTTAATATATGATTTGTGGTGCTATATGCAGTAGAAGGAATAGTTGCATAGGTATGCATATGCGCACCTGTCGCTGCTAGTGCTGGCCATTTGTCGCTAACAATATTTGTTGTTGCTGATGAGAGTAGCTGTGATTCATGAAAAGAAACCGTCGCTGAAAGATTGCGCTTTCGAAGGAGAGGAAGAGGTGGGGGAAGGGGGAGGGGGAGAAAGGCTGTATTCGAAGTATTATGATGAATAGCTGAAAGAAGACCTTCCGAATTCATTTCATGCGGATGAAAACTAACTCTAGCCAACGATCAATCACAAAACAGCGATTATTTGCTTAAGCAACTCTCATTCACCTTCGGAAAATGCTAAATTTTTATGGAAAATATCTATCGTATGTAAGCAGCTCGCTGAAATATGAACGCAATCAATCTGAATTTTCATTGAGAAGTTCGCAGATGACACTCATAATTCACAAACTAAGAAACTTTGCAATTGCTTGGACGTAGTATCTACTCTTTGCCTAGACCCCTCTTCACTACGCAGCTGCAACGGGGTTGTGGAAAACTACAATTGCTGTCTCAATCGTGCAAACTTCGCTCCTCACCTCTTCCTTTCAGGGAAAAAAAGCTACATGTAACTAAGCCCATCGTCCGGTTGTCGCATTTGAATAGCATTTTTCGTGATGTTTTTTCAAAAATATCCTCCGGCTATCTCAGCGGCTACAGTTCTGTTGGCAATGAACTTGCAAAGTGCATTGTTTCACTGAAATTTGTTGGAAGAATAGATGTTCAATGGCAGATTTTGATGTCTTAGCCCTCGAGCCAATACTAAATCTTGAGTTCCATTGCTTCTATAAAGTAGGTGGAAGTATAGCAGCTGGAGGGAAAGTTCAGTGATTGTCAGTGCTCTTAATATTTACTCGTCTGCTGAGATAGTTGCTGTATTTTTTGCGAGTCCAGACACTTCTATTGTTAACCCTTTATAAAAGCGCAGTTCGGCGGGCGGAGTTCGAGCCATGAAAAATTCTGTGAAAAAGATGTTCTTTAATGTTTCAGTTAATTTCTCCTGAATACTTCCTTTAATATACTTAATGGATTTGTTTACAATTAAATCAAATTATCGATCGAGGAGTCATCTGTTAAGGTTTGCAGTTTGTCAAGCTCATGCATCAAATGTTGATTATGGAATCGTTGTAGAGCGTTTCCGAGATTTTGCTTCAATTTCATAAAGTGTCTCAATTTCTGAGAGTTTAATTCTATCTTTTCTCTTTCGCAACTTACGAATCTTTTCTTGTTTTGGCTATTATTTCAGATTCCTGAGAAAGGAATATTTTGAGTGATGTTGAAAGAATAGTGAATTTATTCCTGTCAAAGTGATTTTGTTAAGTGGAGGTTGTGCTATGCTATCTATCATTGCAACTCGGCTACTCGTTGCAAAACATTGTTTACTTCGCATTTCCTATGAAGATTTAATTCCTGCCGCTACCAGTCTTGGTTGTGACGTTAAGGTAGCATCATATCGAGGCAGTGAGTAATGTTTAATATGCGATTTCCTTCCGAATAGTTGGGGATCGGTCTTTAATTGTGACAGAAATGGGCCAAACCGCTGAAACAGCTCTTTATTTTTGTGAAAATGATCGAATTCGGTGTTTTCACTAATAGACTTTCGAGAAACCGGAAGCTCTACTCTGTTGTTGATTAAGGTGTGTGTCGTTGGGTGCCCCATCCCCATGCCTTAAGTTTTTGGTCCCTCCACTTATAGTGACTGCGATGTTTGAAGCAGTTTAATTACCACTTCGCTATGAACTACAATTGAACGACAGAGTGATTCTGGCTGTAGAGTGCAGTGCTGCCGTGATCTGTTTTTAGTAACCATATTTCTATAGTGAAGCTGTTTCGTAAGACATGACGCTTTCCCACTGAGAGCTCGTGAATAAGCCATTCATGCTATGCGGTGCGGGCAGTCTTCTCCAGCAAGACCGAACAAGACGCTTTCGTGACACAATATTCCATTTTGTAATCGGGCCGTTTTGACAGTGCAACGTTTCAGTTCTAGAGTGTTTTGACAATGGGGCGCTTGGGGCCAAGCCAGTTTGATGCTGAAGCTTTTTGGCGCCAAGGCACTCCTAAGCTTATATGTTTTGGCATCGGCGCAGTTTTACACTGAAACATTCTTGCGTCGATAACAATTTCGTGCAGACACGCGATTATATCAAAGTTGACATATATAATGCAATAAACTCATGAATATTGGTTACGATCATGGAGAATAATATGCGATAATTGCTCGAAATTTACATTAATTGTGTGCTTCTAACATTTGCTTTCCAAAAAGTAATATTCATTTCATCCGTATGTAAAAATCCAGCAAGATAGCCCTAATGGCGATCAACATAGCATCTTATGGTTACGCTTTATTTTGGCCATCGAGACGACACCCTATAGGATCTGAAATTCATTTTAATAGGCTGACTTCTGCCGATCATTCCCTATCAGAGCGATAAAAAGCGGTAAGCCAACGCTTGAATAATGAATACGCTTCTTATCGGATAACGTCATAGTGTACAGAATAGAGCGTAACCGAAAGTGTGAACTATCTCTGTTCTATTTGGCCGACATAGCGGCAGCGTTGCAGATCGCTGGGAAAGATTGGAGAATCGCCGTTTACAGCCATCTTTCCAAACAACGCTAAATTCCTATGTGTACTTTTGCTTGGAGGACGGCGTAACAGAGGTAATGAAAAAACGAAGGAAAAGCCTTTCCATTTTTAAATCAATGTTAAAGCATTGTTTCTTGTTTCGATGTGTAATTCGATTTACATTGGAGAAACCAATGCAATGCAGAATATGGGAGCTTGGCAACATATGCATTTAGTAAGGTGGTTTTTCTTGTGGCCGGTTATACGGAAAGTTACGGATATCTGGCCATTCCGAGGCGAAATCCGCGGCGATATTAGGTTAGTAATGCGATTTGAGTTTGCGAGTTTGCTGGTTTATGGATTGAGCGACACAGTACGACTAACCCTGCAAATCCATAGTATTGTTTGAACGGGAATCGGGGTAATGTTGAGTATTTCATTTTTTAATTAGAAGGAGCCAAGAAGTTTCGACTGTGAGCGAGGAGTTTTCGTGAAAATCGTGCATCGTTTAGGGGATGAGTGTTCAGTTTGTTTCCTTTCGTTGATGGCAGTTGGATTCGCTGAGAGTGCGTTCTAATGTTATGGCGATGAGTGCGCGGCTTTCGCTGGCCTCGTATTGCTATCTCATGTACCTATCTCTTATTGTTATTTTTGTTTAGTGAGTCAGATATGGGATATAAATTGGCTTGTATCCGGTTATCAGATTTTGTAAGCTCATTCCTTGATCAGTTTTCAAACAGTTGAAATGTTTGGTCGTTTTGTAATATTTAAGCTTTCAAGCTGGGCAGTTGGATGGTAAAGGCTGCCTCTAAAGTTGCATCCGTTCGGTATACGGGGTGGTGCGCGGTAGAAGTGAGCGACAGCTGCAAAGTGCACAATACGCATTTCACAAAGGATGATTATTTTTTCTCATCGTCGTTCTAATAGTTTCAAACGTTTCGTGTAGCCGTCATCTTTTTGTAATGGTGAGGAAGATTGGCTACATTGTTTTCTCCCCTCAAGGGACCACCCAAGTAGTTCCCCTCATCCCCCATCCCCAAAGTGGAGGTCGTTTTACGTGCTTATCGTTTGTGATTCATAGCTGCAACGTTCTCCATCGTTTGTGTGCGCTATTGATCGGCGAAATTGCACAATGACGGTACCCAAATCGGGTTGGAAACGCAATGCGCTGCGCACAAACGGTAGTTAGAGGCAGTGTACAGAGCTTGAACACAGCTAGCTGGTTTATTCCATGATTTCAATTGTAGGGAAGACTACATAACTCCTTGCCAATGCTGCTTGAACTCTGTCTTTTCGTTTTTGCCTCTTAAAGAGTTTTTTGACTTAATAAAAGATTAAGGGTGGGAGAGGGAGAGATACGGTGACTTGCACTCAAGGGTAGAGGGGTAATGTTTTCAAGAAATCTACCAGTGAAGCCAAAAAATACCGCCAGCCAGATTCCTGAAATATAAGGTGCTAAAGAAAAAGTATGTTGCACTAAAGAACGACATAGTAATGAAAATTAGTGGTGAGTCACACAAAACTAGAACAAAAAACCGCAGTAAAAAGCGTCCAGCATTTGCCTTTTGTGGTCGTCGGTGGATCTCTGCATTTTTTAGTGAGAGTTGATCTGTGTGTTGCATATGAGTACACTTTGTTCAACATTGCCATCACTTTGCCCATGAATGTGATGAGTCTAGTTTATTAAGGTGTCAGTCTGTGTCCCTCTGACGGCTTCTGGAGATCCGACGATCTGATCGCAGGCAAAGTCTTCCCTCAAAACGCTTGCTGCTTCTCGACTTTGAGACATTCTTCCATCATAAGACGATCAGTGACTTTTTGGCAGTGCAAACAATTATACAATATTTGGGACAGAACATCCCACTTCCCACTCTCCTTTTCCCTCTATAGTCTTCCCACCTCTTTTGTTTAGTGTATCTTAGCAATATCATTCGGGAAACTTGCAGAGGGTTTTGTTCGAGGTTGCACAGTCGTTATGTTTGGTTAAGAGGTTCTTTTGCGTAGTTATCCGTTTAATGTGCTTATGATCCATCTTGAAAATTTTGTGCATCGTTTAGTTGCTCGATTGATGCTCACTGTAGACGTCATCCAGAATCGAAATTTCTACATATCTCCGAGTGCAATGTCCCCACCTGTGCGATTCAAATATGTCTAGTGAGGGTTTACGGCTTTTCGAAATTTGAGTATGGCATCATACGCCGACACCTCCCGTTCTTCTGCCCACTTGTGACGCCTTCGTGCACTTTTTCTTTCTTTCTTTGTAATTATGATATTCGCGAAGTCCATTATTTCCTACTTTATCTGTTGCGCAGGGGATTGTTCCAGACAAGCTTGCTTCTCCACGGTAAATGTGGCAGCTGTCTTTCCTTTCGTTAGCAGTGGAAGATCCGGTTTATCGAGATTTTCACTTTTTACTGCACATTTATTTCTCTTTCGCTCGCAACCAACGTGAACATTCTTCGCAAAATTTCTAAGCATTTTCGAAAATGTTTCTTTTTTTTTTTTTGCATTTGTTAAAAACTTCTAAAATTATTCCATCAG
Source organism: Toxascaris leonina (assembly GCA_022844705.1). Taxonomy (NCBI): domain Eukaryota; kingdom Metazoa; phylum Nematoda; class Chromadorea; order Rhabditida; family Ascarididae; genus Toxascaris; species Toxascaris leonina. The sequence goes on from JAARMF010003654.1 coordinate 12,690, forward strand.
CAATTATTTGCTTTCGAGGGCGTTTCGTCGTCCGCCTTTTATTTTATGTTTATTCTTTTCTGTTTGCCTAATGCAAGTCGTCGGAGCTCTTTCTATATTCCCTCACTCATTTCCGCTTCATTTATTATGGCGAATGACAATAGAACGTTCCTATTGTTGGGTTGTATTATGAGGTTATTTACAATTCGCTTTACGATCTCTTCATTCATCAACAAATGGTTTTCAATTATTCGAATATACGTCCTCTCTTGAAAGTAGCATCTTTGAATCATAGCAATAATCCTCTTTTAGATTATTAGGTTGGCTATTATTTATAAAGTTATTGTTGGAAGTTGTGTTACAAATTCGTTGACTCAATATATTTGATCTTCTATTAGGCATCCTTTTTTTTTTCACCGACTGCGTTCCGTTGCTAACTCATATCCTTGATTTGTGTTAGTTTGTGGTAATTTGAGAGAATTTGTGGATAGCAGACTGATTGTTCTGATGAACATCGAACTTAAAAAGCTTTCGAATGGCGATGGTTGTTCGAATCGCCCAGGATTGGTCAAAATTATGGAGGTAGGAGTCTTTTGCCGATCTCGGATAATTGTCTTCCTATGTGGTTGCGACATCTTTCAAATATGAATGCTATATAAGAGGGGAAGAGTTTAACCTTCAATCATTTATGCCGAATCGCCTTGTCGATGATTTGCGGTTTTGTGCAGTCTTCTCCAGTTACGAACCAAACAGATGACGGTCAGTATTCCGGGGAATAGGAGGGATAAATTTAGCTTAGGCGCGTCTATAACCTTTATTGGGGATTCGAGGTTTGGTTTTGTAAGTGAAACAATATCAATGCAGATGTAAAGCAGATGGAAAGTGGTAGATGAGCAGCTTTTTGTTGAACGTTGCGTCGCATATGAGAAGCGTTTCATAGAAGGTGTCAATATCGATGCTCTTCAGAACGTAAACATCTCTCGCATGAGTATATCTCAGAATTCGTATTTGAACGATTTGTGCTGAGGTATTGACTTCCTCTTGCACGTCACTCCTGTATACACGGGGAGCAATTTTTCACAAGAAAACGAGTTAATGATAGTGGAGGGGATGAGATCGCCGATGACATCATTTCCCAGAAAACCGAAGAAGGGTGGAAATAATTTGCGAACGATCTCTTTCAAGGGTCCTCAAGGTGCCTCCATGTTCCTACGATGGCACTATTGGTGGTAAGTCTAATTTCTCGAAAGAAATTAGCTGCTACCTTAATCGAAGTTACATTTTTTTCGCCGTTGTTCTGATATTTGCTAGGTAAACTTGCCCCCATCCCCATCTCTCCTAAGTCCCGCTTTATCGCTCACATATCATTGTAAAAACGTTGTTCGTGTCCCATCACTCAATCATCATGTCCGTCTGTGAGACTCTCTGTCAAAGTTTCTGGTGCGTATTCAGCCTAAATTAGGAGGTGGGGTTGCATCGAGTTTTTGGTTAGTGGATCGTACCCTGGAGTTGTGAAACGACAAAGCTGTGGTTATGCCGATCATATATAACAAAAATATTCCACATTTCGATAGGACTCGAACTTCAGAGAGAAACTGTGGGAACCGAACTTCCTTCTTCAGACATACGCCAACCATCACGCTACTGGGCGCAGTGAAAAGCACTCATTACATATTGAGCCTGTGATGGGAAAGTATACCTTTCAAGCTTAAGCGTGGGCTACTTTTTATGTTCAATGTAATCAAGGTCTTAATTCATTGAGGTCTAAACTGTTGATTCTTCGAATTCCAACATTTTTCAGATGTCCGTTTATTGTAGCACACCGAATGTTGCAGTCGCACATAGGCTATCTATAACCCCTGCCCCTCTCCTCCATCCCCTCTCGATATTTGCGGCAAACATTTTGGCCAAAAAAAATTGTAGCTCGATGTCTCAACCAAGATTCGCCTAATAAGTAGTAGGCCGCCCGAAGTCTGCCTGAAAGTCCCTGCGAAAAAACGAATGGATGGATTCGGAGGTGGGTGCGCTTTTGATGAATTCTTTGGGTTTTGTGGTCTCCGCTAGTCGTGTGGTCTCTGTAATACTCTTTCGTCTTTCTCTTTGCTGACTTAGGAAATAGACGAATTTCTTGTGATGCCAATAGGCATTGTTTTGCGGAAAGTCCATGCTCTACAGCTGTTTACTGGCGACTCATTCGTTTACAATCTGCTGCCATCGTTGAGCCAGTAATGGATCTCTGTTGGCGTTTTTCTCCTCCATAGTTCATTTAGAAAGAAATCCTGCACAATCGGTCCCCGCATTCATTTGGGCAAAAGTTGTCGCTAAACGGTCATAGCCGCTCGAATTAAAATTCGTCGATCCTATTCAACAGTATCACATTTACTTTCAAGTGAAAGTTGAAGGCTGGCGAACTGCACGGGGATCGTCAACAGCGGTGTGCCGAAGTTGTAGCGGAACACCGAAAGATTTTTGAGGAAATGATTTGAAAGATTGATGTACGAACGGAATGTGAGCAGCGTAAGCGGTGACTCCCACTAGAACATGCCTCATCAGCATTGTGGTTGTAGTGGTGCCGAATGCAGGCTTCCTGAAAACCGGGTGTCGCCTAGTGGCGGCTAGCAGCTACACCAGCGGGGATATGTATGCACTCGTTTTCGCGTTTCGGACGGCGGCCCGATTCGTCTATTTATTGCTGCTTCCCACTACCTCATTCGCTTATTTGCCCTTTGAGGTGCTCTCGTTGTCTGCGCCTCCGTACACTACGGGTGTACGTACGCCTTTGCGACCCATAGCGATGCGCTGATCGTTCGTTTGTTCGTTTGTCGTGCCAAGTATTGCCGTATGCGTATTCGCGAGCAAGCAGGGAAGCCACCTTTGCAAAAAGGTGCGTCCTTGAAACAAACCGGGTTTCGCCTGCATCGTCGAGTGTCGTCGTGGCTCTGTTCGATGCTTGTTCGTCGGCGGACGGTGAAGGTTGCTGTTCTTCCACCGTTGTGCCGCTCCATATTACTCGCTACACTTAGTGACACTGAGGGCTTCATGTGGCGCCTCGCAAATGTAACACTATGTTCAATTTTCGAAAAGAGTCGCACGTTGGCGGCGTGTAGATTCCTTGGTCTGTGTTGCTGTGAAGGCGTGGGCGGGCGCAGTTGCTTTCGATTTACGCAGTTCTTCCCGAAGGCCTAAGCACACGTCACAACGCTCCTACTCGGCGCACTCTAGTTGGCACCACTCTTGGAACACTTTGAAAACGAACTGCATCCTTTGAGTGGCGTTGCCGCCGTATCGCTATCTTCGTCACGATCCTGTCAGACGATGCCCCAGTCTGCGATTGTCCCACGAAAACATTCCTTCTTCTGTTCCATCACGTAAGACGAGATGATGATCATGCTGAGTCTTGCATCTTTTTTCAAATCGAGTCCCTACCTGGGGGCTTCTCCATTCGATTTCACTTTATTCCGTGTGATGGAACTCATCGAAATACGAGGGGTAGGCGTGCAATCTTTAGGAAAGCGCAATCATTTCTGCACTTTTAAAAGTTCAAGACCGTTTTTCTTTCATTATTGTTGAAGCAAGGACGGTGGTGTAGCTGTTTATTCGTGGGAAGGGAGAGAGGGGGTGGAGTGGTTCACTTTTTTCACGTAATGATTTCCCTAGTAGACGAATTTCATATGGTAGGTTGCTTGATTGCCTCAATGTGTGAGTATCAGCCTTACATCTAAACATCACACTATAAGAAAAGGATCGCATTTATTATAATAAAAAGGAGTCCTTACTTGTCTCCATTTGCTCTNCCACCTAGTGCATCAAACGAACAAAGGATTTATACATCCGTAAACGCGTAACAGTTTCCGAGACGTTTCACGTGAACGAATAATCTCTATCATTTCTTAGCAGACCTCTTTTATCCCCTCACTCTATTGGCCTCGTTCACTCAGCTTTATCTGCTATTACTTCCACTAGAGTCGGCAATGTGCATCACTCATTAAAGAGTAAATCTACTAAAAGGCATTTCCTTAAGGTCAAATAACTCGTTAGTGCAGCATCCCATATCGCAAACCGCCTAAAATAATCCAACGCTCAAAGTGACACTAAGAAAGTTTCGAGCCTATTGTCTAACTCTCCATGTACAGAAAAATCCTCGATTTAAAAAATAGAAAGCTCTGCAATAAATAAATTCAAACTAAAAGATCAGACGAAACAATGCAACAAAAGGGTTAGCAAAAACGTTGTGTATATCAACTCTTCCGCGCAAACTGCTTCAGCTAAGAATTTCTTAAGCATAATAAACAAATGCAGACCGACAGGGGTCATAAACGAAATAAGACAAAAATACGAGACATCCACGCTACCTAGTGATACAACAATATGCCGTTACTTTCCATCTTCCAACCGCTGGTCTGTTCCTCTCGTTTTTTTTACTCATCTTTACCGCATAAACATTTCTGGATCCAGAACGACATGGCATCTAAAGTTGCCAATACTAAAAAAGTGCTCATCTATGCAAATTGCCGTAATACTCAGATTGTACTTCCTCAGCACTACTGAAAAAGAGTCTAGAAGAAAACAAATGCGAACCCTAATTGCAAATACGGAAGATCAACAAGAAATATTCCAATGACACATGCAGATGCCACACATCCACAACAGCTCGATCAAAAATTATTGTGTCCTCGCCCATTTGCTACCAACTTTGAGACAACTACGTGTCCAAACTAAAATGAACATTTTATGGAAAATAGATAGGAAGGGACCAATTTGTTGGTAGTTGTCGTCTTGAGGGGACAAATATTCCGTGCTGTTCTTAACCGAACTGCAGTTCGTCCTTCATACTGCTTACCTTCAGCTACAATCATATATTTTTAGAAACCTAAAATTTCCGTTTCAAAACACAAAGGAAAGCCCATGAACTTCCTTTTGACGTCACCAACATTCATCCATTCTCTTCCACGATTTTCTTTCGCTTACTTTGGTAGTTCCCTCTCTAACAGTAAGGCGGATGGATTTCACGGATGAGCTCAGCATCCACGAAATTTACGGGTTTTAGTGGTGTTCTGGAAACATCAATTTATAGTGTTTTCATAAAATTCATTACACCCTACCTGCGCATATTTCCCTACATCATTCAATTTCCATCTGTTTCAGCGACAGGGATGTGAAAAAAAAAGACATAAACAACTCCACAGACTGAAATAAATCAAACATTTTGCGACAGACATATCGAGACGATGATTTTTTCGACAATAATAAAGAAATTATTTTCTAAAGTCGCGTTGATGCATTTCTTCCTCCGAACAAAATTATATTTTTTTAAATTTTATTCAGCAATCATCGTAATCACTTAGGCAATCAATGAAATAGCTTCAAATCGGATGAACACCCAAAAAACTCCTAACATTTGTTATGAGTATTGTTGCAATTGAGTGACGATTAAACTGGCCATAATTAACACCATCAGGAATTTATATAACAGCATGAAAAGAGAGCAGAAGCACAAATAACTGTGCCGTCGAATAGCAAATTTTTATTAACGACTAACACTCATGTGTTATAGAATAAAAATGTTGAAAAGCCGCATTACACACATAAACCACAACAATTTCATTCTTATATAGATAAAATCTAAGACGACCAAACATACAAATGGTTCTCAAGATCAAGGATATTTCCCCTTCATCATCACCACAGCTAGAGCACTCGTATTCACTCACATGAAAGAGCTACCAATAAAAAATAGCTTCAAACCGGAAGATTTAAAAGAGTTTTTTAGCAGCAAAAAAATTTTCGATGATCTAGGTATAAGCACGAAATAATGTTTTATAACAAAAGGCAATAAATCTCCGAAACAATTTAAAAAAAAAAAAGAGCAAATGGAGACAAGTAAGGACTCCTTTTTATTATAATAAATGCGATCCTTTTCTTATAGTGTGATGTTTAGATGTAAGGCTGATACTCACACATTGAGGCAATCAAGCAACCTACCATATGAAATTCGTCTACTAGGGAAATCATTACGTGAAAAAAGTGAACCACTCCACCCCCTCTCTCCCTTCCCACGAATAAACAGCTACACCACCGTCCTTGCTTCAACAATAATGAAAGAAAAACGGTCTTGAACT
>JAARMF010003655.1:3421-18781 GCA_022844705.1 Toxascaris leonina
TTTTTTTTTTTTTTTTTTTTGCTCGTTTCCCATCACTCCTCCCAGTGGTGCATTAGTAAGTTCTCTATAGATGTATTTTTTGTATAGTCTCTTTATGGGTTTAAAAATGGTGGTATATGGTAATATAGAGGTGATAAAGTGATAAAAGTTGGTAAATGGTGATAAAAGTGATATAAGTAAAAGTGATTCTTCTGAGAGCGTTGAAATGATCAATATCGTCTAATGAAATCCAACTGAAATTCACTGAAAAAATGCTTTAAAAATGCATAATTTAGTTTAATTTAATAGTAAAATTAAAATACAACTAACTCACATCATTTCTCAAATTCTTCACTCCATCAAGAATCGGTTTCAAATCTCCAGGCCACATATGTTTCGACGCATCTATTCTAAATATATAATTTGAAGTAAATAAATAAATAAATAAACAAATAAATAAAACTATCAATCAATAATTTCAGTTATTATAATAAAAATATTTCATTGATTGTTAACAAAAATAAATATGAAATTTTAATGACTGGCTAAGCGCTCTAACTGAGAAACTCGTTCGATAGCAGTTTTTCTTAGTGGTCTAATTAATAACAGTTAAACACGTAAAGCAATTGCTCAAATTCCACTATGACCTTTGAATTTGATTTTTTTTTTATCGCAAACAATAGATGGGATATTATTTATATCTTTCTTGAGTATTCATCGACGATCAATCATTTCAAAAAACTAATGCCATTTAGTCATCTAAATACCCCCCCCCCCCATCTTTGAGAACTAGTTAAGGAGAAGAGAGGAAGTGCAGGAATTGGGGAGAGGAGGAGGAAAGCGAAGGAGGGGGAGAAGGGGAAGGAAGAAGAGGATGAAGAGGATGAGAAGGATATCTACAACACATTGCACGAGGTAGTATTAAACAGGACCACCTGCCGAGTTCATCAATCATCAGCCATCATTGAAGTGTTATTTGAGAGGAAAAAAACACAAATTATTTATAACATCAGCAAGAATTCGAATATTCGCTCGTTTTTTTTTTCAGTCATTTTATTCTCTTCTCTGAGGGAATATTTTCACTTTTACATTTCTATAAAATACTCAATTTATAGGATCACTTCAAAAAAACGGCGCAAATGTCATGCGTCAATAAATTCGTCGATCAATTCTCTACAATTTCGTTCCCAATAATTTCATTCCTGAAATTTTCGTTTTCTATTCATTAAATATTCTTTTCTTAACGATTCAAGAAATACCGAAATCCAGCAACTCCAATATCGACGAGATCATTGAGATAAGCGATAATCTTCGAACGCACATAATCACTGCCTTGATTCAAGTCAATTAAACTCACCAATCGACAGTTTCGAACCTAAAAATAATTTTTTTTTTCTGAATGAGTGATACAAAGTTCACATTTCTCTATTCCTATATTAATTGATCGACTATTCCAACAATACTATAGGATCAATTTTGTGGCAGGTGAATATAGGATTTGAATGTAGCGATAAGCAGCTCCGGAGTCGGAGTTTGCGATGATCAGCCAAGCAACTTAATTCTAATCGGCCATTACGTTTACATATTTTCTGGTGGATTCCGACTTTGAAGATGTCAGTTAACAGTAATAATGTTATATATTAGGCAAGGCTATTATGTGGTAGTGCAAGACGACTGCTGCTATTGTCTATTTTTGCAGGCTTCATTAAGATTTTTCTATGTCACCGTTATTTGGTTCGACTGCTGCGGCATCAAATGTCATCGATTAAAATGACATGCTATCAGGGATGTCAGGTAAATTTGCATTGCTTTATTTGTCTTATTCAAGTCATCCGCTAAGGTCCAAGCCTTAGAGCAAATTAAATCGGAGAGCAAGAGGACAAAGCGAATTGGAGATCTCCTCAGGTATACACTTATTCATCTCACCTGCATATATCCATGCAGATTAAGGTATCGATGCTGACTAATCTGTGTCGAGAACCTGAATCCCGATGCATTGGATAGCAAATTGTCTGAAGTCTAATGGGCAAATCACGAAAATGGTTGTAGATATAAATTTGATGTATTATGCTAACGCTGTGCGAAAAAAGTGCATGCAGGGGATTGTCAACCGAGGCGCTTATGTCTTTTTGGCGCAAATGTCTGTGACATAATTGATGCAACTAGCTTACGTTGATAGCGTTATTTTGGTAATCGCTCCCATCGATGTCATGATTACATCTGAAGTCATTTGTATCACCTGGTCCATATGGTACACCAGGGAATCTCTCTTGACCAGGTGTCGAATCGAAATACGAATCACCAGACGAGGAGACACCATTCTCGCCTTTCTTCATCCCAGCACCAGTCATATGATTCAATACCGCGTCTACGATGATCCTTTATTGAAGAGTAAATAATTACTGCGAAGGTAAGACTATTCATTGCAATCACTTTTCCAGGCCGAATGTTAAAAAAAGAAACAACAATGCTTCCAGTCAATTTCTTAGTTCTCCTTCTTTTAGATGCACAAGAATCACTTCTGTAGCTATTGGCAAATGCCATTGCCTATATCTATGCTCTCCTATAACTTAAAGCTTTTTAGCAGGTTTTTGCATAAAAGACAAGCATAAAGAAGGGTGCGTGGAGGATGGGGGGAGGGGGGAGGAAGAGGTGAGGAGGAGTAGAGGGGAGAGGAATAAACAGGCGTCATCGGAGATCCTTTTCCTCGAAGGTTTAAAGATGATTTCAATGATAAAAGAAATTGCATCTATACAGATATCACACATATTTACGCATAACAATATATTCCTTTAACGAAGTAACTAGTTGAGTGAACATCTAACAACAGCATCATTAATATCGATATTTAAGCTCAAATATAGAGCATTTCTTGATTCCTCTAATGAACGAAATAAAGCTTTTTTTTTTAAATTTCGCTGAATTTTTTCACTTTTATCACAAAATTTCAAAACCTTCAAACCTTACCTCACTCCAACTTTATTACATCGTTGCACCATATCAATAAATTCCTCTCTATTACCACTTCTACTCGAAAGTTTATAGCTAACTGGTTGATAACGTACCCACCATGGTAAATCGTTGTTTTTCACTATTATAATATGCTCATTTGGTGGTGATACCTGCAAGAGCAAAATATCACCTGATTGAATTTGTTAGATGAACAGAATACCGTATACTCGCCCTATCGAATATAACCCTCCCCCCCCCCCCTCGTCTTGCATTCAATTAAAGAGTATTAAATCCTGACCGAATCTTTAAAGAGTTCATTATTCCATGTTCATTGTCTTTTACACTAGATTACCACAATAAACTACACTAAATACGATCGTTGCGTACTACTATATTATACAGTATACAACACAACATTACCCCTCTGTCGTATTATAAGTGTAATAGAGATTTCGCATTTATATTGATCATCGTGTTATATATTGTTCTATAAGATGAACGTCTTCTAGCCGCTTGATAGATTATAAGCATTTGTTGGTAACGAAATAGAATTATAGAAGCCGATGCAACGAATATTTAATTACAGTACATCGAAAATTATAACCCCTATGGGGTTATTGAAAACAAGTGAAGTGCTTCCGATACGAATCTGCATAAGTCTGATACCTGAATTGCTCCATAGCCATAATATTGTAGGAAATCTTCACATTCTTTTGCAATATCTAACCATTTCCATTCAAATAGATGTACCATTGTTTGACGATTGGGTAATGTTTGTGGGTGGTCATACCTGTAAATTATGGATTTCAATAACGCTTATTTTGAATTATTAATAGGCCATTATTTGAACATATTTTGAAGAAAATCTTTAGTGAAATAATTGAGAAAATCAGTCGAAGGANATGGCCTACTTCACTTCACTTCAAGTCAAGTGAAGTAGGCCATTATTTGAACATATTTTGAAGAAAATCTTTAGTGAAATAATTGAGAAAATCAGTCGAAGGATTGATTCATCGAAAAATTCTGCAACCACCATCAAGAAGAAATCTTTTAATGGATATCAGGTAACGTTTATTTGAATGAGAGGATATTACCTCGATTTGAATATCACCTAAACTCGTCAGGTATAAACCCACCAGGTAGACTCATTATTTGCAATATCCTATTTTGCAATAATATGAGTGATATCTTTTCTTCGCTGTATCGCATCTTCTTTTTCTCCGCATATTAACAACACAATCATTTTTTTCTTGTTTTCCTTATTGCGTAATTTTTTATTTCAATAATAATTATAAATATTTATCTCATTAATATGTGTAAAAAAATTTTTTTACTCAGATTATAAGTTTAAAAAATCTATTTTTTTCTCAACAAACCATGAACTATTTGCGGTGATAGCGACAATGATCGCAGCAAGAAATAATATCTGCCTCACCATATGCATCTGAAAAAAAAGTAATTAAATTTGCATACGTACTGGTATATGTCTACTCATTTATGCGCTTCTTTGCGTAAGAGTCAATACCTTTTATGATGGAGTTTTATCATATTCTGGATATCTTCAACCACAAAATTGGTGTTAATTTTTTTAGAAGATGGGGAGATTTTTGGGCTGATTTCAGGTCACCATAATTACATATTTCAGTATTACAATTTCCACTGAAATGAGTCATTTAACTGATAATGGGAAACTTTCCATACAATATAATCGATTAGGCGCACCATTAACTGAAATTAATATGATAACCTGAATTTACATACCGATTTTGCTATTAAATATTTTCTCTTCCTTTCTGAAAGGTTGGGGGGAGGGGGGAACCGGCGGGAGAAAGAGAAAGGAAGAAGAAAGAGAGGATTGCTGATGACGGGAATGAAGAGGAAAGGTAGTTGAGCCAAACAAATACTGGCCGGACATTAAACATTTTCCATATTCATTGTATTCCCCAACATTTACGATTCGAACAGATTCACTGAAGTGGAATTGATCGAGCATNATTGGTAGTGACGGAGAATGAAGAGGAAAGGTAATTAAGCCAAACAAATACTGGCTGGAAATTAAAGACTTTCCATATTCATTGTATTCCCCAAAATTTACGATTCGAACAGATTCACTGAAGTGGAATTGATCGAGCATCTTTGAAGGTAATAGATGAATATCAACCTGAGCAGATGTTGCTTTGTATTTATTTTTAAATAAAACAAATTATCACCATTGTTTATATCTATTAAAGCATTTTCGTTTCTTAAGGCATTGTTCTTCGCGTTTCTCGATAACACCTCATGATGCACTTTGTTTTTTCGCTCATTTTTACAATTTTCACTCGCCACTTTTGCAAATATCACATTTGCAATACACATCCCTTTATACAATGCAATGCAATGCAATGCAATGCATCATCATCTATCCGCACTATGAGTATATTTATGGCATTCCTATCGATATCAATGTGTGCAGCATCCATGTACGAATCGATGTAAACAAATGTTTTGCACAATAAATAAATTCCTCAAAATGAATGACGAGAAAAGAGAACGGGAGTAATCGAATGTCAATGCAATTGGCGAAGAAAAGTAAACAACGATGGAAATGGAAAAGTGTAATAATTTAAACACAAATATTCGCTGAATATTTGAGAAAAAAATTGGAGGAAAAGAATGAAGAAATTTTTAATTGCGCAAAACTCTAAGAAAAATCCTCAAAGATTTGTCGGGAAAAGAATTCTGCGAAATAAAATAAAGGGAACTAAAATGCACAAAATTGTTGAATGAATTTTTATTATTTGAAAAATAAATAATTGAATTATGGNTAAAATTATTGAGTGAATTTTTTATTACTTGAAAAATAAATAATTGAATTATGGAATAATTATGAATTATACAAAGATATAAACATACAAAGACATAGATTCCCTCTACCGATGCTGCTGACAACCGTGCCCAAACATGGCTGTTGTGTTCAGATTTTGGAACGCCTAGTGACCATGCGTCCTGCGATTCGTTGGGAAATCAATTGGGAGTCGATCGCGGGTCTCTTCACTTAACAGGCCTTAGGCTCTACCGTTGAGCTACTGGCTCCCCAATTGGGAATGATAATTAGGGAAAAAAACATTTTCAAAAATTATAAGAAAATTTTCACTCAGAAAAATTTCAACAAGATCTTCAAAAATTTTTTCAGTCGGACGAAAAAAATATTGGAAGGTAAAAAAGAGATATAAAGTCGATTTTACGTCTCAAAAAAAAAAGGGAGGAAAAAAGATAATCTTCAGTGAAAATTTTAGTAAACAGTTGGCTGAGAAAAAAAAAGCGAAAGACGATCGATGCATAGAATTGTTGTTGATGATTGCTGTGTTAATTTATTGTCCGCACTTTAGAGGTTCCACCTTTGTTTGTATTGCTTATCTCTTTTGCAATCAGCATTTCATCGGTGAACGGACGAATTCTGAAATAGTGGAGGGGTTGTTGACTCGCACAGATGATACACGACAATGCTGAGAGGTTCTTTTTTCGGATGGGGGAAGGGGGGATGGGGGAGGGAGAGAGGAGAAGAAGGAGGGAAGGAGCGAATTTTGAAATGAGTTTTGTCTTGCGATAGTGCACGCGAGGCGTTTTTTCTGCATTCTCCTTGTATCAGACAAAAAAAAAAAATCGCTGCAAAGTTTCTCAAAGTTCGAAATTTTTCTGAAAGGAATGAAAAGTGTGCAAAATAAAATAATATGGCTTACGTCAATCTCTCGAATGATTGACATCTATTTTTGTTTATCAATCGGACTGTGAAAGAAGTTTTTCAGCAATATTCCTCGAACTTTGTAGTGTAATTTTTATGTTCAAAACCTCTACCAATTGAGCTTTCTTGTGAAAACTTTACTTATAGGAAAGAACATGTTCATAACTGAACTAAATTATGCATATTTATATAGATCACATCTGGAGAATAATTGAGCTTAAATGTAAATATTAATCATCGAAAAGAAAGACGGTTTTTACAATTTTTTACATCGAAGATCAAAGATCACGTCGACGTTGGATTCGTGATAATGAGCGAATATTTCGCATGCAATGTGAAACTCCGAATCGAATACCCATTATCGATTTTTTTTTTTTTTTTGAATTATGAAACTTCAGGTGAGAGTTCCCCAAAACGCTATTGGACACTTCACTAAAATTGCCTCGGGCATTTTTTAACCATATGAAAAATCGATATCGACATCCATCATAGGTTATTCTCATTCCTCTTAGAATTGATCAATCAACGGATTGTCACTAAAATCAATATATAAGAGCTCAACTGTTGTGCTGTTTCCTTTAAAAAAGAACTATTGCTTGATCGAAGAGAATATTATAAGCGAGAGTTAAAGAAGCCGTAAACACTCCGATTCTTTTAGCTAAATTTTCGGATATTTTGATGGGGTCGATCGCAGGCAAATGGAGAAAATTAAGAGAGGAGGAGGAGGGGGAGGAGGACGGGGAGAGAAAACGGTGATGAAATGGAAAAAGAGAGGAGGATAGAAATGGCACGGAAAGGAAAAAGAAAGAGAACGGAAGGAAGTGAAAAGGAATGGAATGAGGATAATGAAAGAGAGCTGATATGATAGGAAAACGCTTTCTCATCAATAATTGGATGACAATCGAGTGTTATATTCACTGAGTGACCGATAGGGTCACTCAGTGAATTATCTGAAATGACCACTATAAATTTTGCTCAGTAACCTTCCCCCTATTTAATAAGTCAGTCGATTTGCTATTGAAAATAATGCAATCTAAATAAATTAATAAAAATGGAATATGCAAATGAATTCTCAAACCTTAAAAAAATATTTTTTAAATAACTTTTTATAATTTTAATGAAAAATTCTTTTTCATATTTTTCGTTCTTTGAAAAAAAAAAAAAAGAAAAATTCCTCGCGAAGATGAAATAAAAATTGAATTGTGCGCCTTTATAATATTACTTCGCAGAGCATAGAAATTTGTTAATTCGTTCAAATAATAATAGAAATAGTAGTAAATCGTTTGAGTGATTTTTGGAAGCAATTGCAGCTACATCGATTTCGCTGAGAAAGAAAGGAAGAGAAAGGAAACGAAAGAGTAGGATGATAAATGAATAAACGGATAAATAAATAAATAAACAAATAAGCAAATAAACAAAAAAAAAGAATAAATAAATAGATAAATTCTCATCCTTAAACTGAAGTGAAATTATTTGCTTGTTTATTAAATCATTTACTTATTTACTTCTGCATTTATTTATTTGTTGATTTATTAAACGAATGAATAAATAAACAAAAATAAACATAGTAGAAAGAGCAGTGGAACGAAGAATATGTGATGTCACAAGAATGGACCGGATCATCAACGAAGAACTGTGACGTAGGCGTAGTGTTCGGGAGCTGGTGTCCGAAATGCTTGCAGCAAAAAAAAAAAAAAGAATCACGCAAGTCACATCGCACGGGCATCCGACAACCTATGGGCCTGCCTTTTGATAGACAAGATACTTGGGGACTTAAAGCAACCATGCGATAGGCCGTACACGAAGTAGGATGAGCCGCTGATGCAAACCCATGGCCAGCGCTGGAAAAAAGCTCAGAACACAAATGACTGCAACTCGACAGATCCATGCCAACCGTTGGCGACTCGACGGGCCGTCAGGTGATCGGGTGAAATAGTTGAATAAATAAATAAATAGATAAGTGGACGAATAAATGAATAAATAAATTAATTAATAAGTAAATAAATATAAGTAAATATTATGAATAAATGGTGAAACAAAGTTGAATATTAAGCGAAATGAACGCAAATTTTTTGAAGCAATTAAAAGAACCTCCGCAAACACATTCGTTGAACGTGAGTTGCTTTCGTCAGTTGCCGTAAACACCGATAAAAGAGTGTTAGCTGGTGTGATGCTTTAAGGCTTCGTTCGAGTTCGTCGGAAAAAAAGTCTCTTCACACCTATCTCGAAACTTGGAAAAAATAAAAGCCCCAGGGGTTCTATTCTTTGGAATACAGTACACTGAATGATGGTCGTAGTAATCATAGCTTGCAACAGTTATAAAATGTGATATCTTCGAAAGTGATCGAAAAGCTGAAAGCATTCTATTCTATCGCATCGTCTCTTATAAGACATCCGAACCATAAAACATCCTCTCATATCTTTTTTGCATCCCATAGGCGAGTCTAAATATTTCAAGCGTCAGAAATATATATATATACATATATAAGGGTGGCAATTTTATGAGAAGTTTACGACTTTGACACCTTGATCACTCGGAACAGGTGTGATTTGCTCGATTTTGTCGTTCCACTGATCGATGCAATTGTTAGGTTAATTGCTGTGATCGGGTAGCACATCGCCTAGTGGCTGGCTAGCTTACTGGTGATGTAGATTTTCGTTGTTCGCCGTTTCTTTCTTTTAACGTTTCTTTTTTCCACGACGTACTTATATACCAATAGGAGTTGTGGTCTCTTCTAGTGGATCGTACTCATCGTGCTTCGAGAGCATCAATGAGTATTGCGACCATTTTTGTAGGCATTGGCATGTGATCGCTCATCCCACCCATACCTTGTTGGATTTCGAGGCTAGAGCACTCAAGGCTTGCTTATTCAATATATCCATAACTAGCCATCCCACTCACAGCCATTCCCCTATTCGCAACCTGCCGATGTGCCACTTGGTTGCGTATTAGTTATTATTATATTCTAAACAAATATTCATCGTCGTGCAATAATGTCAAACTCTCGAGATCGGAATTCGTTATATTGCTGTGGAGTTACTAGTGCTAGAGTTTAGTTGCTGTTCCGTCCCCTGTCCCCANCCCCCCCCCCCCCCCCCATCCCGGCTCCCTGTTCCTCTCCTTCCTGTGGAATGATGCATAGAAAAAGTCGTTCTTTTTTTATTTAGGAAGTTCCGTCATACCTTTTTTCTGGGTAATTGTAGTGAGAGAGTTTTTAGGGTTCTTTTCAGAAAAATTGAGATAAATTTTAGTAAAAGAATATAAACGTCGAATGAATAGATTCGGATTTCATCGTTGTGATTGTTTGTCTGTGGATTTTCTGAATTTGGAACAGAAGTAACTGTCGTGCCAACCGCACAGACAGACAGACAGACATATACAGACATTTGAGCGTGTCCGCTTATATGTGTGTTAGTCTTCTTTTTTTGTGTGTGTGAACGTTAGCTGAAGAAATAATTGGCTAATTTTTTTTGGCTATTTAATATTTATGGGTTATTTTGCATAAATGCAACCCTATCCCCTCTTCATATTTTTATTCTAAACTTCTATGGTTTATAGATTTATTCTTATTGATTTTTTTTGTTTGAAAAAATTTCAATTTGACACTCTCTTCCCCCCCCCCTTCCCCCCTCCTCCCTTCCCCCTCCCCCCCCCCTCTCCCCCCTCATATATCAGCAATGCAAATTTAGGAAAACACCCTGCTCAATGATAGCATTACCACTCGAATTTCACATAAGCACAGCGATAATAAACGCTGCTTTCTTTCTTCCTTTGCTTCTTAGGCCGTTATATGGCGGGCGATAGCTGATGACTGTGACAAATGTATGCAATACTCTGTGGCAGACTACACAGAGATGAAGGTGGAGGGGGTTAGAATAGGGGGGGGGGGGGGAAGGAAGGGAGGGAGGGAGGCATTTACAGAACTTGCCTTGATGACGAATGACCAACTGACATGAATCCCTGTTTATTAGCTCAACACGTCAAGAACTTCTGGAAAGCCTTTCTACGAAGTTCGAGCTAACACTCTAAGCTATTTAGAGCTACACGAGTTTTTATCAACACCTTAGCTTTTCCTACAACATTTTCCATGCTATTCTTCTCAAATCTGAAAAGTTCGATCTCTGAAAGTACCATCTAATTTTGAACCAGAAACGAATAAGCTCTTAAGATTCGTATTCCCCTCGTGCGGTATCAATTTTTACGATTGAAGTGTTGGAAGTTATCCGATTGTGAAGCATTGAGGGAGTGAGTGATGTCGATTGGGTTGGTGGTTAGCGATGCGGATAGGTCGGAAGCACTCGATCAGGTGATCGAGTCGATCACTCAGCTTGTAACATTAGCTGATAATATCTTCGAGCGTATATCTGCGCGATTAACGGCTTTCGATGAACAAATGGCAGATGTTTCGGCACATATCAATGAAGTGGGGAAGAAGGTGGAAGCGATCAGAAATGTTAGTCGCATTTCCTCATTGAGTTTTTTTTTCTTGTGAATTTTTTTATATCACTTTCAGAAATTTTCGTTATTAGATGTTCTCTGTTGCAGTCAAGACCGGAGCGGGAGCTTTGTTCCGGAGTCGGAACTTAGTATAACTAACGGCCGATCCCACTCGGACGACAGTTCAAGGTGCTGTTGTAAAGCCAGCTGTCTAGATGGAACTGAGTACAATCACTAAGGTCACAGAAATAAATTGAAGCTGGTTTGGTTGGAGGTTTTACTGACTGCTAAAACTGTAATGTTAATGAAACAAATGTAACATACTCCCTAGAATAAAGCCCCTTGGGCTTCTGCTTCTCGTTATCTTCAAAGAATAGGCCTTTATTCGGAGGGGGGGGGGGTTGTATTTCTTATGGTTGTTTTTACTTGCTTGCAGTGTTTTCACTTAGACAATATTTGAGTGTTGTTGAACTGGGTGACTAATGCAGGAAGAACAACGTTTGAATGAACGGCAATAACGCCAGGTGTTGAATGGGCGAGAAGACGTTGCGACACCAAAAGGCGATAAAAAAAGCGAAAGTCGACTTGCAGTGAGGTGGGGTGGTGATCGAGGAAAAGCCATAGGAAGTAGCTGGACCAAAGAAGGGGTGAGTTGGGACAGCTGGAAGGGATATGAAGAGATATTGATGCATAATGAGTGCATTGTTTATGAAAATAAAGTAATGTAAATGAATAGTACTTGAGCATTAGCTAGGTAAACACTACCTTGACAAATTAGTAAGGGGAGGGGGGGGGGGGGGGGGGAGGGGATCGGAGGAAGGAATTGCTGCTCAAGTGAGCGGTTTCCATCTATCACATCTCGGCATAGAGTTTCATCTAGTGGCGTTGTTTTCTACGCTTGTTTATATAGAAACAAATACAAATATTACATATTTTGACGAAAATGCTACCAGAGCTTGGATGCCTTTATGAACTATCCAGTCACCTTGCTGATTAAACGACCTACCTGCATGTGGTCAGGTGTCGAAGATCCCCGTCCGGTATTTATTCATTGCAGTTGTTGTTTTGCGATATTAATACAAACTATGCAGATAATATCGGTGAAGATTTTCGTAGCACTCTACTCCAAGTTTGCTATAAGTAGATATAAGAGAAAATAAAGAAACAATGATATGATACCTTATCACTCATAATGACATCATACGGCCGTACAAGAATAAGCCTTCATAGCGATACGTATCGGTGTTATCTTTGACGACGTCGACTGCGTATCGCCATGAAAGCATGACGATATGGATCGGTGTTGTCTTGTTAGATAGACTATTAAAGTTTCGTTGAATGGATTTAGATGGATAAAGCGATAGTGATGTATGCACCTGCGAGATTCCCCATCAACGAGTCGAAGAAAACATTGGCAATGTTTCGAAGAGTACGTGGATTGCCGTTCGTCGATGGAACAAACAGCAGTACAAGCTCAATTGCCATCAAGAAGCAGATCGACATTGGGAAGGTGATCGCCGAGAAGAGCAAATTCTTTCACGTTAATGCAAAGCATTCTCATAGTCGAAAACCTGGTATGTACTCTTGTATATGAACTCGAGAGGTCATAGAGAGAGGTCATTCGTAGGTCAGATCCTGACATTAAAGAATCTTTTCATCGAATCATGTGGTTTCATTTAGAGTGCGAATGTGGGACGTGCAATTGCTAGATATAACAGAAACGGGCAATAACGCCATCGTTAGAAGGGGTTATGGGAGAGGGGAGGGGGCATGTACAAGGGAAGATTGGAAGAGGGGATGAGGAGATAGTCGCTTCCTCCATGGCTCAAAAATACTCTATTTAAAAATGTTGCGTGGCTCGTTTTGCGATTTTTGTCTCCAAATGATTGCAAAAGGCTTCAAAATAGGTTGTTTTTTTTTGTTTTGAAGTCGGCATTTTGAAAGTTTCCTCTGCCGGAATGCTGCCAGAATTTGTTGCAGATGATATCGCGAAATAAAGATTAATCGGTTTTTGGAGTGATTGTTTATTTCAAAGGTTTTTCATTTATGACAGCAACAGCAGCTAATAAATAACATTTGCAATGTAAAAAGTCTTATTGAATGAACAAACAATGGAAGCATCATTGATTGTATGTATGGGAATTGACGATCTTTGAGCACAATTGCACAAAAATTTCCTAGAATTTCAGCAATTTTTTCCAATTTAACCTCTCAAATTTAAAGCTTTTTTTAAAAGGTTCGACTCTATAGATATTATCTGATATTATGCTATCCTATAAGAGATATATGTCTCATTATGAAAATAACTCGTTGAAGGTATTTGTAGGTTACATTTGCTCGGAAAGTCGAATATCTCCAAGGAAGTGTTCAATAGACACCCATATGTTCTTTTGTCATCTGATGTTGGCAGTGCCTCTATAAGCCGAGGAAGCAGTTTTTGAGGTTAATAACTGTTGAATAGTCTAGCTATGAATATTACTGGTAAAAATTGCGAATATCATTTGAACGCAGATGCTTCATATTGTTCATTAATGTATTTGTAATACCCCCACTTCTCGCAGATATCAATCCCCCCCCCATATCATCAAGTCAGCTTCATACCTGTGGAATATTTGCGCAAGCATGTGGGGAGGCATGCGTGTAATTTATTTATTTATTTATTTATTTATTTATTTATTTATTTATTTCAGCTGAGGTCATACCGCCAAATATAAGTTCGGTGGCGGATTTGTTACTCTTCAATACGTCACTGAATGTTTATACGAGCAATGACTTTATGGATCCACTCGACAATACTGGCATGAAGGTAATTTTTAAGGTTTATTTATTGATGAACTGACAAATCCATATGTGGTCTAGACAATGTTTAAGGTCGTTTAGCGATGGTGGGAATGATCCGTATTTTATAATTTGAAAGGGGGGCAGGTGTTAGGGGAGGGGGGGGGGGGGGGGGGGGAATTGAAGGCACATTGATTGTGATCGCATGTAATTCATCGCTTGATCCTTGAAGCATTCTGCTTCGGGAGTTCAATTTTGCCGGAAGTGTTTTATTAAGTGAAAATAAATATTACTGAAATTTATTGGATTTTTTCTTCNTGTGATCGCATGTAATTCATCGCTTGATCCTTGAAGCATTCTGCTTCGGGAGTTCAATTTTGCCGGAAGTGTTTTATTAAGTGAAAATAAATATTACTGAAATTTATTGGATTTTTTCTTCATAGTCAAGCAAATTTTATTAAAATGACCATATTGCATCGCCTCGTAAATTGAATTGATTTTAAGATTCGTCCAGCATCAAGAGCTGAATTAAATGCGGCGCAAAATGCAGCAATCGCGGAAGAAAACTCAACATTAGCAGTGAATATTGAAGGGAAAGTGGACCCATTGCAATATGAACCTGAATTTGGATCGCTGGAGGATTTCGACTTTCCCGATATTCTTCCTGATTTGCCAGGTGGGCTTTATTTGTTCGTTTGAAACCACTGACCAACAAAGCAGCAGATATCCATTCTCACCTGACCTCACCCCTTCAACGGCAGATGTCATTCGCCAGGCGGATCTGTCATACTGCTCGTGCCATATGTAATCTGCTTAGGATGTTATAGACAAATTCACGGATAATCAAGTTGAGTGTAACACGCAGTAGAGAGAATCTTAGCATTGTCAAGCACCCACTTCTATTGCAATTGAGCTTGGGAGGTGGCACTTGTTGAATGCAGTTTATTTGTAGAATAAAGGTTGACCACAACTTAAGTACTGACAGAAATCCTTCAGAATTGCGAGTGCAGTTTCTGGAGTTATTAGGATGTCACTTATAACTCTCACTTCCTGAAGTTATTAGGGTCCAGCTTATGACTACAATTCCTGGAGTTATACACATCTTACTCAAGATGGAGTTTAATCGGAGCTATCGCGGCTCTAACAGAACTGAAGTAGCATTACTCGGGGACCATCGAGATGCGTTCTTTTCTGTAACAAAGTCTAAATCTTTAAAGCGAGCAGAAGCCGGTTTATAAGGGGATGGTTACGTAGGGATGGGGTGTTTAATCCAAGTTTCTGCGATAGGTGGGCATTTTATCATGACTCATTTTATATAGAGTCAATGATTTTGCAGGTATTGTGACCGACCTTACCTTCCCAAATATTAATTCAGCATCAGTCATACCCTCAGCTGAAGGTGATGCTGCCGGACCTTCTGATATCAATTTGGCTTCTCTACCACAAGTTCCATCGGTCTTATCGAATGCAAAAGTTCCAATGGTCATGT
>JAARMF010003656.1:0-11553 GCA_022844705.1 Toxascaris leonina
CGATGTCGTTACAACCGCTTTGCAAATGCACCACATGAAAAGCAATCAAAAGAAGTAAAAATCGGAAAAGAAACACTGAAAACAGCGCGTGAAAGATCAAGTTCAAAAAAATTTTCCCAAACCAATGCGTCCAAGAAACGAAAGCAGAATCTAGCATCCCAAACAAAGTTCGATGTAAACACTCACCGGCTGCAACTGACAGTGTGTAAAGTACGCCGCCATCTCCGCGTTGCGCTTCGCGCTTTCGATGCTGTCTTTGGGCAATTCTTTGCGAGCCGTTTCCAAAAGAAGACCCACTAGATACTCACGGCAGATGTCGATTAACTGTTGTGCTTCTGCCACCTGCGCAATCATTTTCATGTTTAATTAGAGAGGATAAACTAAAAAACTGGCAGGCAAATTTACTATGCGCTTTCGGATTCACAATAAGCACCGAAGCGGCTCAGTCCGACAAACACTCCCACGACTCAGAACAGATGGATCTTCCCTTCCATGCACTCTCACAAATTTCGATGGCTGCCTAGCTCTTAAAATACTTTCAATGCTGCATTGCTTCAAATATGGAGAAGGTACCCGAAAAGGACAAAACACGTCGGATGTGTCTTCAATTGGTAAACCGAAGTCTCAATCAAATAATCGCACCTGGGAACGAAGTCATAGCCACACAGCGAAGAGCGTCTATGCTCTTCTTACATTCAATACGAACCAAACACCTGTCAGTAAACCCAAATACTCAACTAAGTGAACAAAAGAACAAGAAATAATATCAGATAAAACGAAGATGTACTTATTTCTGTACGCGCAAGAACCTCTTTCGATTGCAGGTCCTCTAACAGAAAGTTGCTAAAAGCCATCATCCTTAGAGGAAACCATAAAACTTACGGATGGAACAAGTGGCATGACTTTAAAAAAATTACAGAAAAACACATCTCACCTCACATCAAAATTAGTTGTCTGTGCAGTCCTAGAGTAACTAGCGACCGATTAGTAGATGCATATATTTACCGGAGGGAGGCAGACCAAACCCGCTGCAGTGAGTGGCACCATATATTTTAGTACAAGATAATGAAGGAAAATCTATAACTATGCACCTCAACATAGATTCACTGCTATCAACAAGTAGAACAGGCATCAAACAAACAGCGCTCGGTTGTGCAAATTGTCTAGGAAACGAAAAAGACGACTCGGTGCAAGATTGAGTGTTACCTCCTGTTTGGAGTCAACTATGAGCAGTGGCACTGACAGCAGCAATTGTCTGAGCTTTTCTACTGCTTCCGCGAACTTGCCGCTTGTTGTGAGATGGTAGCACGTCTGAAGACGATTCGCCAGATCGCCCAAATGCAGACCCACCGCTGGTAGCCCGTTTTTGCCCGACGATTCCTGACAATTACGGAGTGGGTAGGCAAAGTTGGGACCCGCACTTGGTAGACCCTCGAATGCCGTACGCGATCTGAATACAACAAGCTGAACCTATCGCAGATGTACTTATTTCTGTATACGCCTATTTACGCTTTTAGCAGAAGCAACGAATCAGACAATTCATTAATGGAATTCAGCTGATGGTTGCAAATGGTTTATTCCAACCATCGATGGACTGTACTCTGACGAAAATCGCCTTAAGAAAACCGACCTTGCAAAAGCGGTGAGGAAGTGTTGCTTGAAAGGTACAATGTGAGTGACGCCCAGCTGGTCCTGCAGAAGGCGAGCTGCACTGTCGAATGCTCCCGCTGTTACATGGTCTGCTACGAATCTTGAAAGAGACAACAATCAGTTAAGCTGCCAAAGATATTCGCAGGCAAAATGCAGTTGCGAAACGGTGACAAAAATCGGTAAGACGTTCTCGAAAGCAAACCTCCACAAACCTATGAAGGGCATCAAACTCTTACGATGTCAGCAGCCTTGTAGGTTTGCCTAGTTCGTCTGCATACAAATATTCAGAACTGAGATACGCTTCGTCCCTCAACGGGCATGATGATCAAACAGATCTAATCGAAGCACGTACCGCCGATTTGGGAAAACAACACGGCAAGGTAGAAGAATGTCCCGAAGAGGCTTTAGAGTAACAACAGACCGAAGACCACGCCATTTAAGAACAGGTCTGACGAAATGCGTGCATACTGCAGCACGAGTAATCGTATCATAATACACAACAGCTCCGGGTTTGTGCCACTTCTTCACCCATCGGCGCTCACCTAAGTCTCTGAGTCGCACGCAGTTCATTCCGCCATTTGGTATGGCGTGCCAACCAGACTTCTCATCAGTGGCTCGCAGACATTTTCTTTCGTTTTACGCGGAAATATGAACCGATAAATTTGGCAACTTTTCATCGATAAACACCACAAATTGCTGTCCAATGTTCAAAATTTGTATGCATACTTCAGCAGCACGTTAGGCACTCCTTTATTATACTTCAATGTGCAAATCTGCAGCAGCTCTGCCACAGAAAGCAGGTGGTAGGAGAATGGGGTGGGGAGAAGTGGCGAGAAGCAAAGGGAAAGAGGACATAAAGGGGAAGACGGCATGTCACACACAGTCGGTTGTCTAACCTTGAACTGTTTGGCCAATAGAACACTGGCGGTTGCCCACGTGTCGGAGGGGAATAAAAGCCATCTTCATCGTCGACACCTGCTCGTACCATGACATCTGCCGGCAGCGCCAGATCCTCATCTACCTGTATATGCCAAAAATGCCGACGCGATACTGCGATTACAACCCTCATTTGATCAACAATGACAAGTTTTTCTAAAATGCGTTATTTCCACAAGTACTCACTTTTTTCTCACATTCTTCTCTCCCTCCCCCTCTCTCTTGGAGCAGTCATTCTCGCAAAACGCGGTGATTCATTCGTATTACGTCTGAGGGGTACAGTTGTCGGACGGCACCACGAGCAGAAAGCAAAAACAGTTGCTTCGTTGAATAGAAGAGGAGACCATGAAGCAAAAAAATTCGTACGGTAGCTGCTGAAAACATTTTCACAATACAGCGGCTCTCATTTTATTCAAATGATTCGAATATTGCACCCCGTACCCAGTACGATAACCATGACGCTTCGCATTCGCACATGGACGAAACGGACTGAAGTCGCTCAAGCAAAACAAGGACGAAAAAGTAGCCCTACGAATGGATAAAATAAAATTCGTTCACTGCAAAAAAAAAAATCAACATTCTTACATCCCAACCATCCTCGTCGGCCTCAGGCTTACCACCGAGTAGCTCATCCTCATCGATTTCTGGATTGCCCTCCTCATCCAGCATCACATCATCGCCTCCCCACCCATCACCTGTCACCTAAAAGCAATACTTGTAAAGTGACCCTCAAAAACCCGCCATGAAAAGTATCAAACCTATAGTAAAGAGTCGACGATTTTGCGATAGTCTCCAATGCCATTGTTATTTGCCAGCCTAGTAGATCCGGTGTTTTTCTGATGCCATATGGCTGTGAGTTCGTCGCACACGAAACGTTTACCAGCTTAACTCAAAGAACATTCCACGGCCAACCACTCGAATCATGCCAAACGAACAACTGCGACAAGGCCAAGTTGAGCCGAACAGATTTTCAAGGAAAAAACTCATCAGTCTTGCATAAGATGGCCTTGCACCTCTAGAAAGTTCTACTTCTTTAAGCACTTCTTCCACGAGTGCTCTCTGCGACTGCCTTTCTCTTTTTTCTATTTAAAGAAACATATAACGCGAAATGAGCAGCCCCTTCAGTGGTTATGCCATAATAAAACTGTGAAGCTGAGGGATATTTCGAACGCAAACTCCCTTTTAACGAATGGTGAATCGTCGATCAATGAGTCATCAAGGTTAAATGGTCGCGAACAACTCACTGGCAACGTTGCCTGCACAAACACACCAATGCATTTCGATCAATAAGAAAACTGAACATACCACATCAGCCTCTTCATTATGAGCGAAAGCGGCAGCAGCTCGTACCGCCTTTCCCATTTGAATGCCCGTACCTCCCGCACCAGCCAGCAACTGTGAGTCGAATGGCCCACGGGATGTCGTAAGAAGTGGCCAATTCTCTTCCATCTATAATTTTACTTGGATCAACCATAACAGCACTAGTTAAGAATTTCCCCCTTATTTAATTCAACGAAAACGTCCAAAATTAACAACTGCAGCCAACAAGCACAATCAGCTTGTCGAATAACCTGTAGCAATAACTAATAGGAAAGTGCAATTGGAAGATTGATGCGACCCTCGCCTTTGCATGTAGGAATCGTGAGACATTTTCGCGGAGCAGCGAATCAGTTAAAGTTTTCTCCTTGACAGTTAAAGATTTGGTGCCGATAGATGATAACCTGCTCTCAGGTCGACTAGGACTTCAGAAGCGACATCAGGAGCCTTTATAGTAATCCCAATCACTGGCAGAACAGTGTTCGAACACTGTACCTGGAAGTTCTGTTATGTGTCTATCACAAATATGGGTGTACAAGACCACTGTTCGATGCCATTTGCTGGGCGAAATTCGACACATTTTCCTGTGGTGGTGGAAGATGCAGACGGTGATACAGAGCAGTGGAGATTGTCGCTGAGAGTGGAACATCGACCCCGCAGTTTCTGTGCAAGTAACAGCGAACTTTTAAGCGCCGTTGTTGCACAGAGTCCTCATTGTCACTAACCATCGCAAAGTGCATCACCTTGGCGTTAATACAGCACCGCAACGCCACGCCTACCAAGATCGCAGGCTTGAAGGGTCCTTATGCATCGACTTCAAATTTTAAATTCCATATAAACCACCACGTGAATAGTTTGTTAACATATCG
This sequence comes from Toxascaris leonina, assembly GCA_022844705.1. Classification (NCBI taxonomy): domain Eukaryota; kingdom Metazoa; phylum Nematoda; class Chromadorea; order Rhabditida; family Ascarididae; genus Toxascaris; species Toxascaris leonina. The sequence continues at coordinate 4,773 of JAARMF010003656.1, forward strand.
CAGAATTTGGTACAAGGACTATAATACTGAACTCTAGGCCTCTAGCAGCCTTACCCACAGTCACGGAGAAAACGACAAACACATATACATATAAATGACGCCCCTGGTGTGAATTATATGATAGTGAAAAAAAACGCTAGAAAATCTGGAACAGACACACCAACCTGGTGAATCGGGGGTGGCGGGATCAGCAAACGAGCGTTTGGATCGACAGGTGGCAGATTTTGTCCTTTAGCTTTAAGCTCGGCCTCTAGCTGCGTAGCCTCTTCCTTGTAGCCGTGCGTAGCAGCCGTTAAATATGCCAGTGAAGTTTGCCCCACATCCTTCAGAACTGAAAATCAGTAATCAAGCAGCCAAGTTTGGAAGGCCATGGTATAAGCAGTTTACAACACTAAGGCGAGCAAAAAAAAGCTGGAATTATTCCCTGATGCATACATACCATTCGCATTACTTTAAAAAACATTGCGACAGGAGCCCATCTGCAACTTGATGCGGTTGCAATACTGCAGTTCGTCTAAAACAAGAGGAAATCTGAATGGCATTGCGAATGTGAACATTGTATGCGAAGTGCAGTATCAGCGATATTGAAGAATGATTCCGGGGATGGCGGCAAAAGACCGCTGCAAAAGAGGAAGGGTATTATATTCGAGGACATGAGTCAGGAGAGGAGAGACGATCTATATGCTTCCGACCTCTGAAAGAAGACTGAATTATAAACTCTCAAATATGGTGCGTGTTCTGATGAAAAACACCGTACTCGATGTCACAATCGAAACCTAACTATCTCTAGAATTTTAAAAAACTAGAAATATTTAGTAAAACGTTTCCGACATCGCTAATTAGTGAACTGCAATTACGACACATCGAATATTACAGTGACACCATTTATAAAAAGAACGTATAAGGACCTGACTATCTCCAATAACTCATACTTCACTTTACATTTACTGCATACATGATCTTGATTTATTCGATGGATCGCCGAACGCACTCAATGTTGTCGAATAGTTCGTCACTTTCCACTCTCAACGACGACAATAACTCTTCATGTACCAGAAGTTTTCCATAATCGATTCACTCAACGATACAGCGCTAGTAAGTTCTAGGCTAAGGGAACTATAAAACTATCGCTACCGTTAGCTATTAGATTACTGCACGGCAAACAATTCGAGAGGCGTCGTCATCCATTTACGTTCATCATCTTTGATGCGGCAACAAGCAAAGACCTAAGCCAAAAGCAATCAAGGATACGAAGCATATAGGGGAACGAACCGTTAATTCGCTCACGAACATCCCCTAAGAAAAGCGCCGTTTCGTATTGTCCGTGCGAATCCTGCAATGCAACCGACAGCTCATCATTAAAAAAAAACCTGCATACACAAACAACAGAAAGACAATGGATAAAACGAAAATAAAACTCACTTTTAAAATTTCTCAGCTATTTGTATTGAGTATTCATAATTGCAGGGCTGTGAGAAGGGGACAGCTCGCTGCAGAGAGTCATTGAGTGCACCGATTACCCACCTATTTTGCGCTATAAAATCACAACCACTGCATTCCTAGCAACTTTTTCCAACCATCAGCACTCAAACCAAAACAACGGTTCGACGAACACGACTTCTGAGAAAATGAAAATCGCAAACAGCTGGAACGAAGTTCTAATCTACTTCCCCACTCTCTGGTCTTTTAACATTTTTTGCATGCGTACCAGCAAATCTCAGCAGGCAACGTTTTTGATAAGGTGAAATAGGATAAGGTCAAGCTATCGGTTAGGTCAAGCCACACCATGAACGGTCAACATCACGACTACATCTGCTAGTCATTTATTAGACTTATGCTGTTTCATCTAGTGACTACTTTGCACTGCTCCTCCTGTTCTTGAGTTCGAGTCCCTTGCTGCACCATAATCTTTACCACTTTAGGCAGATGCCTCAGTTAATGATATAAATGTGACAGAGTTACAGCCATTAAAATCAGAATGCGCACTGTTATGGAATTCACGGCCAGCACCACGAAGGCAACTTTTAGCTTGTCATTCATAACGTGGACAAAACGACATCAATTCCGAAACGGAAAGTTGGCCTAGAATTTCAATTCGGATTTAGCAAACGTTAGATTTGCGACTGCCTTTAATGCCTTCTTTTAGCTCTATTACGGTCTGCTTCATGCCTCTCCGATCCCGACGCAGTGTTGTGGGTGGGTGTCTTGCGGCATGAGCTGGCCAATCATTCGTGTTACCACAGATACGCGATCTGATTTCATCGGAGAGTCCCCCCCCCCCCCCCCCCCCCCCCCCCCCCCCCCCCCCCCCCCCCCCCCCCCCCCCCCCCCCCGTCATACGACACGGGTGAGGAACTTCTTGTCGAGCAGTCAACCGAAACGGGCGTTTTTTCGTTCAAAGTGAGGAGGCAGTCAACAAACCAAATTCTCTGGGATACCAAAATTGGTAAGGGACAGTTCTGACTGGTTTTTATCTTNTCTTAAACCCGCATAACCCACGAGAGTACTTCACCACTTGTGCTTCCACTGAAATCCTTACCCCTTCAGACCATTGTTTCCTTCTTCGTTCACTGCCGCAAACGGCGCTCCAAATAACCATCTACTCCACACACCCATCAATCCAGTACTTATCGCCAAGCATGCGTGCAGGATTTCAGTTACGAAGTTTCACATCTGGTAATGCTTAACTTAGCTATAACGATGTTTTCCAAGGGAAATGAGTCATCTCCAACTTTTCTCTCCCTTTGCGCATAGGTGTGCTGATACGCAGAGGGAACGAAACTTTTGAGTCCCAAATCTTATTGTGAGGCCACCACAGCGGGCTGCTTGTTAAAGAGTTGAATGCTGAATCGGATAAAGATGACTTCAGCTCAGTCGAGGCACTCACTGGTGAATGATCGCAAACTACAACCAAAAGTTGAAAAGCACTCTAAAGATCTGAATCTTTAGCTCTCCGACGTTGCAACCAACATACTACACCAACATCTCCATAGATCTTGTTAGCAGCCATATCACTCAGATTTAAACCTAATACGCCCTTAAAAAACAGGCAGGTCAAGGTGGCTTAATGTGAACAAGCTTATTGGAAAATAGCACCCATACCTTTCGAATCTGGGCGATTTTCATCATCTTCTGCAATTTCTCCATATTGCCCGTTAAAACATAGAGGAAAGCGAGCTTCTGGAAGTCCTTCGTGCGCTGATAGGACATTTCAACCACCTGTAACTTTAAGTGCATCCACTAAAGGAATTTGATGCAAAACTTCGGGTCAGCAATTACATCAAGCTAAGCGACCGACTCCATCATTTTCTATCGAGAAAGTTATGCAGTCACTTCTCCACTACGATATCCTTTCCCTCGTATCGCCATCACATCATCTGGAAGATTTTTAAACTACCTAGAGCTGCTGAATTTTCACAACTCTGCACGAAGAACTCGAACATTCATTTGGAGATGTCTGCCTTCTCACCGACAAAATGGTCTAGGTGAGAAACACTCTGCTAGTGATGAATAAAAACTTGTACAGAGAAAATGAACCTGGTGATTGCCTTGCATAAGAGCAGCCTCTCCAAGGGCCTCCCAGACTGCTTTATCGTCAAGTTTCTTGGCAGCCTCCAGCGCTACCTGAAAACGCGTAACGAATAAACGCTACACATTTGTTATTCTCTTCTGGCGATGGTAATCTTAGACTCCATCAACTGATCTAATCTTTCCTTGGAAGCTGAGGAATGCGAAACTGTTAGAACGCAAACTGTATCGTTCTGCAAAAAATTTAACTGCATACGAAAGTGTAGATGATTCTGAACATAGACCACATCAATGTGCGACCAAAATCCACAGCTGCAACTTAACAAACAACCAGCTACAAATGATTCTTCTCCTTCATCATTGAGAACGATTGAGTGGATTCGGATTATTGAATTTTCATTACTGTCTATACTGAATATAAAACAATGCGGCCAAATATACAGTGCACAATTCAAAGAAGCCTTTTATGATACATCTGCGGTGCTCGAAGAGGGGAGTCCGTCCAAGAGAAGGAGGGAGAGGATGATCTGTTGCTTCACTACTTTCACTTCATTTCTTACCTCGTCAGGAAATTTATTTACGCACTGCACGTTGAACTAAACAGCGATGGTAAAGCATTAAGGTCCGAAAGAACCCCGAGCTCAAATGCGCATTTCTCTAGTGAACAAAAATGTTGTAAAACATGGGGTACTCGAAGACACGAAAGGGACTTCATATTCTTGCGGACAGGGACTTGTGGACACTGTTCATCAAGGTCATTAATCAGTAAAATAAGGTGAATTCATGCAGTCGTGCAAAGTTGCCCTTGACCTCCATGGCCTGAAAAATATGACCCTTTCATAGTCGTTGAGAAGGTTGGTTTCAGCTTACGAGGAAATAGCTGCACCCTAAATACTACTACTAATAGCTGCCAGTAAGCTGTTTTGGGCACTAGAAATGCATCCTATGCCAATACGGTAAGAGAAAACAGCGTTTCGGTTCCTGTGAGGCGTCTGAATCACTCTGACCTTCACCTGCCAGCGCATCTTAAGTAATGACTACTCTCTTCTGCAATTTTTTTCCGCACATTACCTACCAAAGACCACACCAATCGCACCTTAGCTGATGCTTCTCCTTGCTCGTTCTTCTGTTGATTCTCTGTTCTTATGTTGGGCAATACAACTTTATGCCCATTATGTCCTACCTCATATGAATGACAAGCGTTTGAAGAATTATTTATCTATATCAACCTACACACCTGAAATGCATTACTCTGGAAATCTGGAAGACATCCTTAAGACAAGATCTTAAAAATTAACCACAGCCATATAACCTAAGCAATGCGATAAAAGAGCGAAGACGAACGTCGAGATTGCCGCATTCGACTGCCAATCCGAACCGCGTTTTATCGTCTTTGACAAAGTGAAGTGCCACTTCGGGGTAACCCTTCTTTTGCAAATAAGCGATTATCGATTGGCCAACCATATTCGCCGACCGCACCATATTCAACACCTTCAGACGATGTGAAGTGGTGACCAGAAACGAGAAACAATCAACAGTCACCTACGCCCTTCTATGTCTACCACTAATAAATCCACAAAATGCCGAACGCAAGTCGACCTGATGAGAAAAGCTTAGAATATCATCGAAACTGCCATTACTTATAAAAAGTGCCACTTTGACTTGATACATGACGACCGACATTGCAGCAGACTGCGAAGCCGAAACTGTCACAAAGTCAAAACATCATCACTGGGACAAAGAAGAAAAAAAACATCTGTAAAAAATGACCACTTCCATCATTCTTTGTCTGCCGAAGTCTTGTTTCTGCCGCACTCAAATCAGATTACCCAAAATCTCGCCCATGTTACTACAAAAACTACAGCCCATTGCAACGGCCCAAGAAGAACCCTGATATCATACATACTAAATATTTTCTAAGTTCATCGCATTCACATCATGATCTAAAAAAATCGAGCAAGCCGAATACGGTTCAAACCTCATCGTAGCGCCGATTGATCAGGGCCAACTTAAAGCGATACTCGGTTGGATCGATCGGCACCTCCACTGGAGCAGCTTCACTGCAAACGCTGAAGATTGACAGCAACAAATTCGAAAAACGGCAGGAATCGTGCAGCCCCTAATAACTGAACTTGCTGACATTGAGAACAGGATCGAAAGGAAGGTGGACAATGTCATGCCACCATAGTGAAGAACTCAACAAGCAAAACGGCGACTTCAGTAAAGGTGACGTTACGACACAGTATGGTGATAAATCTTGAAGTCGGTCAAAAAATTTTAGCCAGCACTCTGAACGACATCTATATAGTTGAGATTCAGCGATGCAACAGTCTCACTCGAGCTTCACGGAATATCCTGTTGCCCTTTTGACTGCTGTCGATCTTCTGAAGCTTCTACGTATCATGATGCAGAACCGCTGAGGTAAAACATGGTTGCAAATCAGTCTTGAAACCCCTGTTCTCTTATATAATTTTTTTTTCTGTACTTTGCAATCAAGATGGAAGGAGATGGGGTCTGAAACGAGTACAGTCTCAACTGGTCTGAAATATCGTACATTTACGCCAAAAGTGATCGGCCAATGAAAAACATATCATTTCAATTCATATTCCCTCCGACAAAAACTTTCAACTAGGCTTCTTAACAACAGAGGAATAAACATTAGAAAAGAATTCGGGGAAAAATGTAGAAGGCGAACCGATTGAGGCAGTAAAGCCTCTCACCACGAATGGCGAGGATGTACACGGGTACGTCGAGAGTACGAATAATACCACTATCCCCAGCCACCAGCGCATATTTGATATGGTTGCTAGTCGTATATAGAAACACTCCACCATTTTCCCATGCACCGCTCTTCACGCGAGTTGACTCTTGCACTGAGCACAACATCTGCAACATAGCAAGCTTCAAGGTCTTAAGCGAGCAGGAAAAATTACTGAAATAAATCGATGCAACGCAACGCACCTATCTTGGAGGAATAATCTCGATAGACGAGTCCGGAATCAGATTCCGCTACCCAGTTGCAGAAAGAAGTTGCTGAAAAATTTTCATCTCCTCCTGAATACTGAGATGAACTGAACCTAACCCCGATCTAGCTGCTAGAAACCATCAGACACTGTGCAATCTTCTTCAGCACAGAAAAGGTATTTCATCTCCTTCTTAAGCGAACTACAGACCTAAGACAACAAACAAACTAGTACATCTGGACATATATATATATATATATATATATATATATATATATATATATATATAT
>JAARMF010003657.1:0-10594 GCA_022844705.1 Toxascaris leonina
TCGGTGATGCTCAATACATCTGTTCTATAAACTGAGAATATAGTTTGCAATTTCTGACGACTTTTCAGTAACAGTGGAGCACTGCAACCTCCTTTGAAGTTTAGAGTCGATTGTAACACCAAGATCACGAACACCATCTGTAACGGAAAGAACATCACGTCCAAATCTGAGAAAATATTCATGTCAGAATTTGGTATGAAGCACATAACATTTTTCACGGCAAACATTTAGGTGCCATAATTTCGACCAGTTGACAGAATACATTAAGGTCGCTTTGCAGGATATGGAGGTCATAGGCAGGATCATGTAATAGGCGATAAATTTTAAGATCTTAGTACAGCTCAAAATGTTATCGGAAACACTGTTGATGTATATGAGTAACAAAGATGGATTGCCGCAGAATAAAGAACCGAGATTGGTTGTTTATTTTGCGGCGATTATTTGATGACAGCGTCTAGGGCGTAGAACATTGGCGAATCAGAACTAGGTGTACGATTTTGCGCTCACAATTGTGTGTGTTTTGTTCGCAAGGTGAGCGGCAAGTGGTATGGAGTTGGTAGAAGTGGAGCTGAGATCGGGCGACTAGAGAGTAATCGTAGTTCGGGTGCTGCTTGTATATAGATGGTAAATACTTGAGTATAAGTGGGAGCCATACGGGTCGATAGCGATTATTTTCGTACGAACAGGCCGAAATTCGACCCCATCCTCACTATCATGTATTCAGTTTTGACGTTCATTTTGCTCACAGTTTGTTTTATGAAGTGAATTGGATTGCGGTGGAAGATGGGAACAGTGAGCAAGAGTGAAAACCTCTGTTCACACATGCGATTTCAACTCGGCATCCAAATTACTGGACTAACATTCTCTCTGCTTAGCTACTGCGATCGTTTGCACATCATTTTTCTGTTGGTTATTGTTTATGCAGGCGGAAATCACACTTTCAGAAAAATGAATATGCTGATAATTTCTTCATAAATTATTTGTCGCGAATACATCGTGAAGAGGACTTCGATTTCATGCTGAAAGGGATGACACGATTGCTAACCAATCCGCTGCAGTCGACCTATTTGCCAAACTCGACCAAAAAAGTCACATTCCATCAAGAGCTGCTTGTTTTGTTGTGGAAATGTTGCGAGTATAATCAGGTATATTCGTATGGTTTTTTTTTTTCTACATGCGAAGACGAGTTGTTATGGAACTCGTCAGCTGTGAAGATGTCTGGTTTAGAATAAAACAGGATTTGTTATAATTTTCCTAACGAAATTCCTTCGGTCAAATCCCTTATTGAAGTTCCAGCGATGTGCTTCAATATCCGAATTTCCATTTTCTTTTTCATGATATGTTGTTTGCTTCATATATGGCGTTAAATGTTCTCTTTATTTTTATCGCTGTTCAAGTGCAAGTTCTGCGATCTGAGTTAAACTTGTCGCCATCCATACTGGGATAATGTGGGAAGCTGACAGTGGCCTTGGATTTGGTCAGATGACCAGCTTCAGCCTAGCGGAAATTGGGTTCTATGTGTCTCCAAATGTTGGTCAAGCCCGGGTTTATTCGCAAAAGGGAGCGGATTTACTCAAATCGTATATGTTGCTGCAAAAAGATTTCAGAAATTTATGTTTTACGTACTAAAAACGAGCGATGTTCTTGAAATATTGGTACCAATATTATATCATATAAATGACTCTCGAAGTGATCCAGGTATGTGATATTATTTAGCCTTTTTACAATTATTCGTGGTTATTACTCTATTCTAATTCTTGAGTTCAAGTGAGGAGCAATTTCTAACTTTTTTCTAGAATTATTCCTGATGGCTGCAAAGAATTTTCTCGTCAAATCTCCAAGATCTTATATAACACAGCAGTGACGTTATTAGTTTGAGTGTTTTGCTTAGCAATGATTATGCGGTGTTTTCGTGATGCTGGTGTATATGTGACAGAACGTGCATCGCTTTAGAGGCTATGCAGTAAGATTTTACAGCGTAAAAGTATCGCTCATCTTTGTTGACAGCTTTCTCATTCGACAAGCGCTCTCTGTATTTTCCATGGCGGACATTCTGTGTTCACTGAAATCCTTTTCTTGCTGCACCATTTTCGTTTTTCCAGAAATGTAGACATCTTATATTTAATCTTCATTTCCTTTACACGCCATCTGAGCTCTATCGTAATGTTTATAAAAGAAGCGATTATTTATATTGCAGCACGAGTGGGCCTCATTCACATGGGTGTATTCATTGTTCTTTTGCTAAGTGGAGAGCGCAATTTCGGTGTGCGTTTAAACAAGCCGTATACGCCACGGGCAGCTATTGATGTGCAGCCCTTCACCGGCACTCACGCCGATCTCCTCATTGTTGTATGTGTCTCATTTAGAACAATTTCCTTCCTGTTCATGTTTTACTGCCCAAAATTGGATTTACTGGCGCAGTATTTCAATAGATTAGATGTCTAAATGTATGAAGTGGTACCAAGCCATCAACTGAAAACGTTTTGCAAAGATCCGGAAATAATACGCAGAAATAATTGTCCTGTTTGGAGGGGAGAGGGGCGATGGGGGAGGTGATAGGGTTTAGTATCTCTGTGTTTTTAGTTGTATGTTGTATGAGCTCGTAATTGTTGATTGCGATCGCATGAAAAGTGCTTATTCTGGTGTTTTCAGGTTTTTCACAAGCTGATTACAACAGGCAATCATCGCTTACAGTCGCTATTTGACTGTTTGCTTACCATTGTTGTCAACGGTCGGTTGATTCTGCCACTGTACAGTTGTTGTTGTTGTTGTTGTTGTTTTCTTCCTGTTAGGCCATAAGAAAGTGTGTTCATTCGGTTGAGAATGCAGTAATGTCGGTGCAATTTGAATTTCTTCGAATACGCCATCTTCTCAAATGACCAAACCTAATATATAAAAGATGGTTCCATCTGTTTTGTTCATTTATATGGTTGCTCTTTGCCTGTTCTATTTTCCAATTGCTAATCAAGCATTGTTATTATTTTCAATTGTCGCTGGAAAGATACGCATCCACCACGTCGTACACTCACCTTGCCGCGGTCAGAATTGATTTATAGTCGTAATGCGCAGTTTAGTCTTTTTATCTATTGACCCTTTGCCCTTTAAAAGAGATAGATGACCGTCGTACTAAGCCGAAGCAAACTGAATTCAGTAAATCGAAGCTAATGGGAAGCAGGTGACAACTGCACTGGTGATTTTTCGCCAAGCAGTTTGTCTTTAACTATTTCACTCGACTGAGTATTAGCACGATGTAGCGGCGCTGTAGCCATTTGTTGTCGATCCTTCTCGGAAATTTTTTGTTGTCGTTTCATTTGCTAATCTAGCAGTTCGCAGAGGACTTTATCTTTGTAACCCTTTAGGTGCAAGCATTAAGTCAGAGCTGTCAGATTCGTCAGTATCTGTTGGGATGGATCTAGTTGAATCCATTTATATCATTTTTAGGTTATGCCGCAATTCCCAGCCTGTTGCAGAGTGGGTTGATTTTGGAGTGCTTTGCAGTTTCACCATATCTGAAGTCAATCTCAATGGTAGCGGCGAACAAGCTGATCCACCTGGTTGAGGCTTTTTCAACGCCATGGTTTCTCTTTTCATCGCCAGTTAATCATCACCTCGTCTTTTTTCTCCTTGAGGTCTTCAACAACATCATTCAATATCAGTTCGATGGTTGGCTTTTCGCCTTTTTCTAGTCCATTTGAGTTGTTTGTTTATTCGCTTACTGTTGTCCTACCTATTCAGGAAATGTTGCTGCCATTATCCTACTTGTTCAGAACACCTCCCCTACCTTGTTGGAAGCATTTTTCCAATGCCACGCACATTCTGCAGCGAACGTACTGATCGCATATGTGAGCGTTTGCTTATGGCTGCTAAGGTTTCGGTAGATCCAGCATGGTTTCGAAGAGTCCTGCCAGATCTTTCCCTTGTTTTCTCTACTAGACAAAGCCTGCAAGTCACAAGCCCTGTCGAATAAAGGTCGTCACAGTTTAAGTGAATTATCGATTTCTGTTGAATTTTTTACGTAGGAAGTGACTAGAAGTTGGCTTCTACAGTTCATTGCATATTGTGATACTATGTGAGGGAATACCGAAGTAATGCTCCAGTTCATTTGGAAACTACCTTAAATAGGTTTTTAATTGTCATCTTCTTTTGGCAAATTCCATTGTAGGCAATTCGAATCTAATCTATACGATAATCCGCAAACGACAAGTATTCTATCAACTGGCGAATCTCGCATCGGATGCGGCATCTATCTCGAAAAGTTTGCAGAGCCGACGGGGAAAAGCAAAAGGAGAGGAAGGCAGCGAAGCGAAATCGCCTGTCGTTGCATCCAAACCGTCTGTTGCAGGTACTGGTTACAGCATTCAGTCAAAACTGATCAGTCCGGATAGAGGCATTATCAGGAAAGTGTTTTTCGTAACAGTGCTTCTAAATAAGCGTCATTCCTAGATCTGTGGGGATGTCGACTGAACTGAGAGCGCATAGACGCGCGTTCTGCCAAAGTACCTGACCGAGTGACCCTTGAAAAATATATTGGAAGTGAGAAAGAAATTTCTGGGAAGGGTTTTGCAAAAGTCACCTTTAGTAAGAAGTTTTGGCCTTGTCATTTAGCATCTGCGTCAAGATAAGTTTGCAGATTCGAGCAAGGTGATTAGTGCAAAACCGAGTTTGGCCGCAACCCCGCATGTGTCGTCGATGACGGAGAAAGGCGCGGGTGACTGGACGAGAGAATGTGCGGAGACGAATGAAGAAAGTTGGGTAGCCACTCCCGAATGGGTTGAATCCTGGAAGAACAAGTTTCCCCTCCAGACGATTATGAGACTGCTGCAAGTACTTGTCCCGCAAGTAGAAAAAATCTGCATTGATAAGTGAGACACCTTTCACTTTTGTATTTTCCGGGTTTTTTTTTCGTCAAGCTTCTTATGCAGTCGTAGCGAAAGTTGCTGCGGACTTCCGATAGTCGCAATAATTTTGCCATAGGTTTTTGGAGGCACTCAATATTTTTTCTTCGTTGTGTTATGGAGCAGTGCTTCGCATGATGTTATGGACCGCGTTGGCTATTTTTGATTGCACGAAATGTGTTCAGGGGGCATGCGAGGAGGATGGAGGGGTAGGCGGATCAAAAATTCAGATGGGCATCCTGTCAATGGAGTGTCGCGCAGCAAAAACTCAGTTTTCGGCTACAAGAGAGGCGCTCATTCCACACAACAAGAAAAGGGGCATGCGAAAACTTTTGCTTGCCGATTTTCGAGGCATAAAGGCACAATGAAAGAAACATTTTCAGCTTGTTAAAAGCCTCTCTTTTTTTCCTCATCATTTCCTGTTGACCTACGCGTTGCTTCTGAAACTCGATTTGTGCGTGGTTTGCTTGCGTTACATGCTGAGGAGTTGGGGTGGGAGTATGCTCACTCATCGTAATTCCACTTCGACCGGCAAAAAGTCAGTCGTCGGCGATAGAGATAAACGTTTTAGATCCCAATTTTTGCAGTTTTGGTTGCTTCAATGTTTCGAATGACTTCACTACGAATCCGTGCAACGACCCCACACTTCATCATATTTGCGTTTTTCAGAGGTTTAACTGATGAAAGCGAAATACTGAAGTTTTTGCAACATGGAACCCTCGTTGGGCTTCTACCAGTTCCGCACCCCATCCTCATTCGAAAGTATCAGGCTAATGCTGGAACGAATCATTGGTTCCGTACCTACTTGTGGGGCATCATTTATTTGAGGTTCTTTTCTATGTGCATTTCTTATATTAATGTTTTGTTGATGTTTTGTTGTTGGAGTTTCCTATCAAGTTCTCTTTATTCATTCATCCTTCCTCGCTGCCTCTTCCATTCGTGTTATTCTGCTAAAAGCAACTAAAGGACTTTTTTGCTGAGACGAGCAAGAGGAGGGCAAGGAACATCGTTTAGTAGCAGTTGTCACGAAGCTTGAGCAACTCACATGGGCATTGTGGAGTGGAATGTCAACTCTCCGTTGCTAAAAACTTCAGCGCAGTCATGGCTTAACCGAACGTTTGATTACGTTTTGTGGGCCAGTTGATCGCTGACAATCGTTTTCGCCTTTTGTGCAGCGGATATATATGCAGCAGATCGATCGGTCTGCTGAGGCGCCATGTTACATGGTGGCTTCGAGTTTAGCTCATTTTCTGAGCATGGCGGGTCCAGCTTGATCTGTTCTCCGTGCTGGTGGGTTCAGGCTTAATCTACTTTCCACGCTGACGCTTCCAGGCTTGGTCCATTCGCTGAGCGAGATGAGTCCATCTTATCTCGTTTGACTTATTTCCTGAAACCGACGGATCTTTCGCCGTTCTCAGAGTCTCACCTGCTGTCCGAGTTCAATGAATTTCAATTTGACTAATTCTGTGAGTGTGGTGGTTTCGAAATGAGTCATGATGCATCCCAGCGTGACTTGTACGTTGAGTATGACTGTTCGGAGCTTGCCTTATTCTCTCATTGGAGCTTGGCCTAATCTGAGTTCAGCGGGTCTGACCTTCACCTGCTACAAAAGCTCAACGGGCCCAAGCTGAGCCAATTCTGTGATCGTTGTGTTCTCGAGGTGGGCCCGTGCTCTGAGCGCGATTGCTGCAAGCATCATGCAGCGCACAATGCGACATGCAGATTGTGTGCGCACGTCCATTCTCGCTGTGTCATAGCTGCTGATGTAGTATTGATGGAGTTGAGATTCAGGGCGACGATCATGTATCTGGATCCGTACGGCTCAGGCGGATTTTTCTGTAACTTTAGAATAGAACTATTTTTTCTTGTTTTCGATTTTCTTTACTGAAGAAAGTTGCAAAAATTCCTTCAGAAATGATCTCTTTTAGTGCAGATGGGAAAAAGCAAAACAGAATGACTCTCTTAGCGAGCATGCACTTTTTTTGCTTTGAAAACATGCTGTCAGAGTCGTACTAGTCAGTGTAGCTCACCGAACCGTTGGCGCGACTATTTTTTGTTTCGTGCCCACATATGTTGTTTAAAGCTGTGGTTGACCTATGCATGCATTTTTCTCGAATTATTACCCTTTTTATTTATAGGCCGGATCAGTTCACTAGTCGATAGGCGCCAACTTCGTGTGAATACTTTCAGGAACGTGGATCCGCCCATATGGTACGATACCGATGTGAAATTGTTCGAAATCCAGAAGAATTAAGAATGGAGAAAAGCGCTAATTTTATCATGTAACACGAAGCAGCGTTGATTGCATCAGTGATAATCGTATTCACCGTTGTGGTAAACAAATGGCCGTCGTATTCTTTTCTCATATTTTGCTTTGTTTTTTCTTTTCGTTTTTACCTCTTCCTTATCAGACTTTGTTTTTAATTCGGTGGCTGTTAAAATTGATGCGACTTCTTTTTATTGTTGTTGTTTTATTGCAAACTCAAAAATAATGTGGGTGATGAGATTATAAAAGAATATAACTTGGAAGCTTGAAGAGCAAGGGTTGCGTTGAAGTGAGCAACACGACGGTAAGTAATGTGCATATTTGCATATACAGTAGTCGAGTGCAGAGCCTGTTTGATATTTTAATGAGGATTTCACTTGAATGTGGGGATCTGACCTGTGACACTGTATCGCAAGCGTATATTGTGTCGTTCGATGATAACAGCCTAGCGTAATTTATTTTACGCGGCGAATATTGCTTAAAAGAACGTCGCGTTAACTGGAGATGTTGAAATTGTCTTTGTACACGAGTTGTGTCACATATTAAGTCGCGTCCTTTTCTTGAACTTTTTTTCGAGTATCAGTTCGTACAACGGTCGACAGTGCAAGTGAAATTTATCCATTCCCTTTTTCATGCTAACCTTCCTTTTCTCATTTGCTGCATAGCGCAACCGATGTGATAGAGCAAGTAAAAAAATTTTATTCTCCAAAATGAAGTTTTGCATCCATTGGGGCAATAGCTAGCCTGTTGGACCGTCGTACACAATGCCTTTTAGGAATCTAATGCTCATGCTGCTTGCTTATTGGGGGACGCATATTGATTAATTAGCAGCTCCAATTGGCAGTTAATTATGTGGTTGAGGTGATCTAGCGATGCCGTTCGCTGTAAATGTGACGTGCCCTCGCACTCTGAAGCATAGACGTAGACTTATTATGGTTAGTGATGCGCGTGTTACGGAACGCTAGGCTTATCCATTAGAGGTAATTCGAATGCGTTAAACGGCCGCAGCTTGAGTTGAACCGTTGAAACTATCTTTCCGGTTTATTTCTGTTACTATTTGCTGACCGGCTCTTCTGTTTTTCTGTAATGCATATTTGTAATGACTGGCCGTTTTTATAATGCTTTTCTTCCGATGTTATAAGTGCATACTTTTTGTCCTATCATTTTTGGCTCTCTTCAATGTATTTGATTAAAGTATATGTTCTGGCAGCTTTTTGAAAAAGAAGAAACGCAAGATAACAGAAGTATTGTCTTGGATGTTAAGCTGGAGGCTGTTTTATTATGCTGGGGAATTTGCCAATTGATTTCATATAAAACAGACATGTTCTTATAAAGAATTAACAATGAATTTTATTTGCGATGTTGTCATTATGTGCTACGTAGAGAAAATTTTGTCAATGAACTAAGTAAATCCATAAGAAATCACGTAGTTCACATCAGATGAGGTGGAGCTTTACCTCATGCGTCGTTTTTGACTGCGAAGAATGGTCTGCCTGTTTTGGAAGCGGTTTTAGGACGGTTTCATTCTCAGAACTTGACCGGTGCCATAGAAATGGCTGTAAAGAATTGCGTGTTTTTGTTGGTTGTTGTTATGACGTCTTCTATTTGTGCTGTCTTTTTCCTTGCGTTATGAGCGTCTTAAATGAAGTGTGCTTCGAAATTTAGGTGTTATTTCTGCATGTAACAATGAACTTATAAAGCCCTTAAAACATATCGTATTTCTCTGTGTTGTATATTTGCGTGTGCGTGTGTGTATGTGTGGTTTATTTATGGGCGTGTATTATCTTGTGTGCATTTCTTTTGTTTCCTTTCCAACTACTCCAATAGTAAGAGAACGAATTCATTTAAACCGTATTCTTCCACTTGCTTCCATTATATAATTTATGCAGTAATTAAGATGACAATATTCTCAGATAGACTAATGCTTACTAGGCACAATTGATCTTTTGCGGGCATCAGATAAAAGCGAATTCGTGGAACGCTGATTGGAACGAAAACGTTTTTTCAGTCATTAGTTGTCTATGTCATTCGAAGTGTTGTAGATGAGTGGTCGTTTACCAGTCGTGAATGTGCTTCGCTTTTTTTCGTTTCTGCATTATTTATCGTTGTGCTTCAGTGTTCACTTGGTCGGGATAAAGACGCATCATTCTTGTTTTTCTGTTTTTTCCCCCTCAATTTCGGAAGAAATGATTCACAACTTTCAGTTACTGAGTAGTTGTTGTCATATACGTGTGTGGTCTTAAAGATGGCATCTAATCCTCTTCCACTGTCGATCATTTTGTTCGTCCTTGTAAACGGGTACTGAATTTTAGTAAACTTCAATGATAAGGAGGTATTTGAGTAGGATGTGTTTATTCGGAGAGTGTCTTCGTCGAACATCGCGTGATTGTGAAGTTGTTGCTGAGGTATACGTATTGCTGCCTTGTTCATTCCCTGTCCACGTAAACGAAAATTGCTGACGCAGCATACACTCATGAAGCTTGCATAATTTACACCGGGCTGAACCATCTTTGCGATCATCTATATGCACAAGTTAATGTCCTCTGACAATTTTTAGCTAAGTGAGAAAGAAGTGGAGGGCAAGTGAGTGTCACGTATTGCATCGAAGAGTTTAGAATACTTGATTCATTGGTGAATGCTGTTGTGTTGCGGTAACCTTCTAGCAAATCTCCGTCTGGCTGTAGTGATTGCACAGATCCGTTGAAGTTGTATAACAACAATTATTACAGTGGGAGGATGCTTTTGGGTTTAAATGAAAGTGTTGCAGGTTGGTACCAACAGAGGGTCGTTTCTGCGCTTCTCCGACGTTGTCAGAATGTGAGAGCCTGACGTCCTCTTTAGAAATGTGGGCGACGGCTTGTTGAAGTTCTACGCAAATTGTAATTATGTAGGAATGTTTTAGGAGAAAAGAAACATCGATGGTGGTATCCGTAAAGGGGCGGTTTATAATGGTTTCGTTCTTGTAATTCGTTGGCCATTTTTATGAGGGAAAAGCTCGGTTTTGATGGTATCAATGAATGTTATGTGTATATGCACGTGTTGCTCCACACTTCTATTCAACTAGTTTTCATTCGTTCGAGTGCGAGCCTCACAGCTGGTCATTTATTTTGTTTCCTTGTTTGGTGTTCACTTTGGCGTATTTTTGGATTCCTTTTTTTAAATGGTGTGTTGACAGGAAAAGTAAATGGAAAGGATTGGAAAAGTGCAAGCAATATAGAGCTGACTTGCGGAAATACCGGCTACGGGAGGAGATCGTCGGCGTCTCGAGATGGTGGGCTGCAAATTTCTTTTATTGGCAGTGTCAAGGTAGTTGTATCAAGGTTCAAAGAGTGCAAACACATCACTGCGTATATTTATACTCTTCAAGCTGTTCCTGCAAACTTCGAATGCTAGAGTGGAGCGGAAACGGGAAGGAGGGGGGGGGGGGGGGGGG
>JAARMF010003659.1:0-18743 GCA_022844705.1 Toxascaris leonina
AATGAATCGTTTATTTCATTTCCCACCTGTTTATTATTCCAAATATGAGTTCTCGTAGGTACGTTCGACTTCATTCAGCAAGCGTTTTTGCTGTTTGAATGCATCACTGCAAAGCATGCGCCTAATCGTTGTCAGTGATCGTCTGCAGTTCGTCAAGTTCTTCAACTCCGTGATGCACCTTTTGCAGGGACCTTGTTTCCATCATACTTCAGGCTTACAGCGAATACTGTTTCTAAGAGTTTCAAAGAGTTCGGAATTTATGTCGTGCCCTACATTTGTCAGGCTCATGCTTTTCATGCTGTCGATATCGTGACAGGAGGTCAGAATCACCTGATTTTGGTAAGCACAATTTGGTTATAAAGTGATAACTTCTGGGTCAGTCGCTCTTCTATTTATGGATCCCCCCACTCCCTCATGCTGCTTTTCACACTCCCACTTCCGATCACTAACCCAGTGTGCATTCTGAGCCCATAGATGGCTGCGCATTTAGAGACTTCAGATCAAGCGGCCCGCTTAAAGCCTGAGGCTTCTAATTTTGGTGCAATCTAAAATAAGACCTTGGCGGTTCCTGCTCTCAAGGAATTCTAATCCAGCGGAGCGTTCCGAACCACAGGCAGCTGTCCTTCTGAGCCGACAACTCCTGCTGCATCCGAAAGTTCTCAGAGGCTGTCGTGCTGATGGGAGCTGGACATCGTCGAACATTCTGAGCCAGAAGTTTTTTTTCCATGAGGCCTTAACTAAGTACTACATCTAATCGTCTGGGCTTACGTTTTTTAAGGGCTTCCAACTCTGGGGCGTTAATTCGTCGAGGGCCCCTGTTGTAACGAAAGTCCTCGTGGTCGAGAGTTTGTGATGTATGGACACATATTTCGATGCAACTTCCTTACCTTTCTTATCTCCACGAAGCTGTTTCCTCACTGCCCTTTTCCTTTCTTGCTTGACATTGGCGTTCGAGCAGAGAATGCAGTACATATTATTCTACCATATTTTGGTAGGGATATACAAGAACCACGCCTTACCATTGGAATATTCCTGTTTAGGCAAAAAAATCTGCGGCTTCAAAGTACGGACCACTAGCACGTTTACCAATTTTTTCCACGTATTTGAAGCCAGTATAAGCACACTCAATACAGCTTGCCGTGATAAGCTCCAAAATGGGCTTCATTTCGCTATAGAAAACACCATTATGGAAATATAGCCTAAAATGATCTCCCCATTTTCGATCCCCCATCTTCACGATCCTGGCTAGGCTCCTGCTGATATATAACAGTGGAGGTCGTGAAAGCGCTTAGCTGTACTTGGTAGACGAAGAAATACATATAAAGCTTCTATCGCTGTGCTGTAGACCGCTGGCCTGTGCTCATCATCCACCCACTGTCTGTCTTTCGTTGGCCGGCGATATTTGTGTCCACCTAATTATCGAATACAAGGCAGGCTGATCTTTATTAGAAAAAAAGATATTGGACTCATAACTGCTACTACCAATCTATAAATTATCACCTCGTCGTGTTTTAACAACGTACTGCTTTACCTCCCTACAAACATGTGTTCGATTTTTTTCCATCCGCGATCCATACCCAACGTTTCTGCACACGTTGTTGCCGTCTTTGAGGCACAACTTTTCTTCGCACGCACCGATGACTTCACGCAGATATCTCTGCAAACCTCCTTTAATTGATTTATTGTGCTTTTCATATGTGCAAATCTAGTTAAGATGATTTGCTTCCATCAATCCGAATCCGTGGCGAAATTTGTAGGGTTGTTTTGGCAGAGAGGCCATGGAAGAGTGCCTAGCGTCGGGAAAAAAAAGGAAAGAAAGGAGTGTTCATCGCGCTTCTCCCCGCCTAAAGGATTCCGGATTTAGCATTATTTTCAGTGGGATTCCTTGTAATGCAATTTCATAATTATCGAAACCGTACTTTAAGATAACATCTGTGGTGGTTGCTGCCATTGTCTGGCGAGTGTTACAGGTTTTCAGATGAGTTTCCCGTGTCCTTTTTGATCGCATTTTTCTCTTTTAAATATTCCAACACACCTCAAACAAAGCTAGACATTGTTGTTCATCCGGGGAACGTGGTTTTTAGCTTCACTATACAGCTTTTTTTCATTTCGTTCCTATAGTGTCGTCAAATATGCCATTACGATGGAAATTATGTGAACGACAGAGGAAATGTAGCGATAGTACTCGATGAATGGGCATTATAATTGAGGTTCGAGATGCTGTTATTAGCTAATGCTTCAGTGGTGAAATGCGCTCCATTCATAATGCTGCTGTTTTGCTGCCAAGATATTTCATTGGATATCTGTCTACGGAGCACCTTTCCATTTATAGCTTATTCTGAGGGAATGGTCTACGTGATTTCTGAAATGCGTATGTTAGATAACGCAGCTGCGGTTATTAGTGGCTTAATTTACGATTTTCGCACTGCAAAGAAACAGATTACAAAAATATTGGAAAAACTTCATAAGCGACACATGCTCTAGCTCACTTCGTTCATGATCACGCTTGTGGCAACGAAAGTTCTAATTTGCTTCGGACAAAAGACGTATCGTTCGCTTAGAACGCAAGATGAAGCAAGCGTTCGTTTTGAAATTCAAACTTTCCTTACCAATCCGCATAAAGGAATGTAGGAGGTATAATCCCGAAGGATATGCTGGCTGAGCGTAATTGAGATGAACCCCTTGCCATTTCATCCTGCTTCAGTAAAATGTACGGGTGCTTGTAGTCTTTCTTCATGGATTTACCGTGGTATGTCCACCGTAGAGGAAAAGAACCAAGGCAGATGCTGCCCTTGAATCATATTCCCTTGAATCGCTGCTTTTGTTTTAGCTCAAATGAAGGTGAAAAGTACTTTACTGAGCACATTAAAAACTTCGCTGAACACCTCTGTGAGTGAAGTAGAGTTTAAATGCAAAATAGCTGAAGTAGAATAATTCAACAAGAGGAACAGAATGTGAACGAATGTTGATAAAGTTTCCACAACGTCCTAGTAACAATCTTTTATGAACCACTTTCACATAGCTTAAAGCCTTGAAAATTTGGAATCAAAAAACCTTGAAAATTAAAAACATGGCATGAAACTTCCTTGCTGGCTTGACGTTTATATATCGTTCAAAAATTGCTTGAAACAAGTCAGCTTTGCTTTCTTCGATTCAAACTTCAGCGATCACCGTCCTTACGTACTTTGTGATACCACAAGAGGAAGGGTCAAAGAGGAGACATCCTGAATGAATCGAAAGCTTTAGTGGCTGTCACTCGTCCTGTGTAATCTTTGAAATCAGGAACAATGAAACTTTGCATATGAACAAGGCTGATTTCTATGCAGCGTTACGCAACGAATGAATAGACGAGGGATATGAAATCTCTAGAAAAATACAAATCAAAACTTCTATTCCACTTGCTATATTGTCAAAAAGGACCGACATGATAAATATTTACCTTCTGAGATTCAAAAGTGGATGAGTGAAGGAAAGAAGTCGCTTGGTGAGATTGATATAGAAGGCAGCAAGACGGCTAGTTCAAGGATGATCTGAAAAGACCGCAATTCTGCCGTTTCTATCCGTAGAGAATATTGCAGAGGACTTGCTAAGTCTAGGTTCAGTGAACGCTGATGTAAATAAACTGAATAACTTTTTCATTGCTCCAAAGGAATGACGACGCAATGGTGCGATATACATTGCAAAAAATGAGAGGTTTTTTTCGTGCATCATGACAAGCACAATGGCACAGTGTTTAAAGCTGTTGAAATGCTGAAATGATGCAAGGCGCCAGGCTTTGGTAAGTAAGCTGCAAAATAAGTAAACTTCGCTCATTCTCACAGAGCTGAAAACTGCTGCACTTTTTGAAATGCATAGTTGGATTTGTAGCGATGAAATGGTAGGAAGCGACAGTCGTTGAAGTGTTCAAGAAAGGTCATCCTCATGCCACCGCCAGCAACATCTCGATACTTTTACAGTGTACTGTATTGGAGCTGTTTGTAAGAGTCATTTACTCACAGCTTCACACAATACTTGAATCCATCAACTGAACATCTCAGCATGCTTTTCAGTCAGGATATTGCACCGTTACATCTAATGCTGAAATAAGTGAATTCTCATTTGAGGGGATGGATGACACCAGGATCGGGTTGTCTGGCACAAAACAACGCACAAGGTGGATCGTATGCCGACGACAGAAAAATTCAATGATAAAAGAGTTCAGTTTATTAGAAGACAATAAGGCGATAAAACAAGAGATTGAGTGTCACAATACAGAAGAATAAAATACACAACACAGGCCTGCCAAGAAAGGCAATGATTATCGAAACAATAAATATGTATAAACGATGATACTTGGAACTCAACTTGCAACAGTGACAAAGGGAATTGACGAATCTCAACAGTTGTGCAAAANNNGACTGCTGCATCTGCCGCTATTCCCTTGATGTGGCCAATGACTGCCATTTCTTAAATTGTCCGAATATAAAGCTTTCTGTACTGCAAATTGCCCTGTGAAAGGCTCGTCCTCTTGCTCTTTTTCCACTTGCGCTCTTCATCTACTTTCTGGTTGGCTCTGTCTAAGTGTGCCGTCTGGTAGGCGAAAATGCAAATACTTCGCGGTCGCCCGACACCTCTAACCTCGGTGAGACATTCTTGTGAGGAGCCGAAAGGTGAACTCTCGTGATGGCCGTGTTTTATCCTCTATTCGGCGGTTCTATCAATCGAAGGCAGTTGATGAGTGATGCAGTGAAACAAAAAAGTTGAGCATTTTAGAAACCTCTGACACATTGCGCCTTAGAACATATTTTGCACAATGTTCTAACGGATTCGTCTGTTCTGCAAATGACACACTATGAAATTTCCCGAATCTTGGCTTGCTTGTAAGCTGACGTTCATTCAGTTTCCCTTTATGAGCAAAATACCGATAAGCCTAAGAAATAGTAATTTTTATTACGGAAAAATGTTTCTGTCCTGGGATAAGATGCGTAGATACGGATGCCCGGTTAGGACAAGGCAACCAAATTAGCAGCTGCAACCAGAAGAATTTGAAAATACAGAAAAAAGCCGTAGGGAAAACAGCTGGAGGCACAGTTATGCCATTTTAAGCGAACCATTGGAATCCGCCTTTTCAAGAAAACCGTTGATTAATTTCTACATTTTCCAATCATGTACATTTGCACAGTCACGTACGTCTTCCTTTTCTATACGAAATGCAATCATCAGCTATAATCTCTCCTCAACAACTTCATTCATACATCAATTCGGTGCCCTGTAATGAGTGCACTTCATAATTACAGTGCTTATTTCTCATATGATGGTAATCACTCTGTCCGTTGTCGAGATAATCGGGTGTCACTTCCATTTGTTAGAGTGAGTTGTTAGTTCTGTTTGATAGAGTGAGTTGTTAGTTCTATTTGGTAGAGTGAGTTGTTAGTTCTATTTGGTAGAGTGAGTTGTTAGTTCTATTTGGTAGAGTGAGTTGTTAGTTCTATTTGGTAGAGTGAGTTGTTAGTTCTATTTGGTAGAGTGAGTTGTTAGTTCTATTTGGTAGAGTGAGTTGTTAGTTCTATTTGGTAGAGTGAGTTGTTAGTTCTATTTGGTAGAGTGAGTTGTTAGTTCTATTTGGTAGAGTGAGTTGTTAGTTCTATTTGGTAGAGTGAGTTGTTAGTTCTATTTGGTAGAGTGAGTTGTTAGTTCTATTTGGTAGAGTGAGTTGTTAGTTCTATTTGGTAGAGTGAGTTGTTAGTTCTATTTGGTAGAGTGAGTTGTTAGTTCTATTTGGTAGAGTGAGTTGTTAGTTCTATTTGGTAGAGTGAGTTGTTAGTTCTATTTGGTAGAGTGAGTTGTTAGTTCTATTTGGTAGAGTGAGTTGTTAGTTCTATTTGGTAGAGTGAGTTGTTAGTTCTATTTGGTAGAGTGAGTTGTTAGTTCTATTTGGTAGAGTGAGTTGTTAGTTCTATTTGGTAGAGTGAGTTGTTAGTTCTATTTGGTAGAGTGAGTTGTTAGTTCTATTTGGTAGAGTGAGTTGTTAGTTCTATTTGGTAGAGTGAGTTGTTAGTTCTATTTGGTAGAGTGAGTTGTTAGTTCTATTTGGTAGAGTGAGTTGTTAGTTCTATTTGGTAGAGTGAGTTGTTAGTTCTATTTGGTAGAGTGAGTTGTTAGTTCTATTTGGTAGAGTGAGTTGTTAGTTCTATTTGGTAGAGTGAGTTGTTAGTTCTATTTGGTAGAGTGAGTTGTTAGTTCTATTTGGTAGAGTGAGTTGTTAGTTCTATTTGGTAGAGTGAGTTGTTAGTTCTATTTGGTAGAGTGAGTTGTTAGTTCTATTTGGTAGAGTGAGTTGTTAGTTCTATTTGGTAGAGTGAGTTGTTAGTTCTATTTGGTAGAGTGAGTTGTTAGTTCTATTTGGTAGAGTGAGTTGTTAGTTCTATTTGGTAGAGTGAGTTGTTAGTTCTATTTGGTAGAGTGAGTTGTTAGTTCTATTTGGTAGAGTGAGTTGTTAGTTCTATTTGGTAGAGTGAGTTGTTAGTTCTATTTGGTAGAGTGAGTTGTTAGTTCTATTTGGTAGAGTGAGTTGTTAGTTCTATTTGGTAGAGTGAGTTGTTAGTTCTATTTGGTAGAGTGAGTTGTTAGTTCTATTTGGTAGAGTGAGTTGTTAGTTCTATTTGGTAGAGTGAGTTGTTAGTTCTATTTGGTAGAGTGAGTTGTTAGTTCTATTTGGTAGAGTGAGTTGTTAGTTCTATTTGGTAGAGTGAGTTGTTAGTTCTATTTGGTAGAGTGAGTTGTTAGTTCTATTTGGTAGAGTGAGTTGTTAGTTCTATTTGGTAGAGTGAGTTGTTAGTTCTATTTGGTAGAGTGAGTTGTTAGTTCTATTTGGTAGAGTGAGTTGTTAGTTCTATTTGGTAGAGTGAGTTGTTAGTTCTATTTGGTAGAGTGAGTTGTTAGTTCTATTTGGTAGAGTGAGTTGTTAGTTCTATTTGGTAGAGTGAGTTGTTAGTTCTATTTGGTAGAGTGAGTTGTTAGTTCTATTTGGTAGAGTGAGTTGTTAGTTCTATTTGGTAGAGTGAGTTGTTAGTTCTATTTGGTAGAGTGAGTTGTTAGTTCTATTTGGTAGAGTGAGTTGTTAGTTCTATTTGGTAGAGTGAGTTGTTAGTTCTATTTGGTAGAGTGAGTTGTTAGTTCTATTTGGTAGAGTGAGTTGTTAGTTCTATTTGGTAGAGTGAGTTGTTAGTTCTATTTGGTAGAGTGAGTTGTTAGTTCTATTTGGTAGAGTGAGTTGTTATTTTTGATGTGTACACGTCTATTCCTAGCGAAATAGTACAGTATGCGTATATAATTGAGTTATGTATGATGGAGCGAACGCTGTTGGAAAGCTCTTCGTTTTGAGCAGCCGCATATCATTTCAGTAAGACCCACGAATATGCCCATCTTTATGTACACAAATACTTGCAAATGAGGTGATAACACACATTAAAATTTATTGCAAATCAAGTATTATCAAATATGAAATGACAACTCCAAAATGATACATTAGAATAAGTATACGTTTGCACTGATTCGACGAAGAGTTCTCGCTTTTTCAGCTCAACAATTCTTGACTGCCTTGGCTAAACACACTCAGACTGAATACCGATGAGCCCCTGCAAAGAAAGTTTTGCAGTATGAGTGAAACGAGCCGAATTTCGTGTCATTAAAGACTTTAAGAGAAGGCCACTTGCAAACGATGATTCTGGTAAACCGGTATGCAAGGCGGCTAATAACATCGAGATTTAACGTTCACAAAGGATTCCTGGGCGACAGTGTCACAACCAAGATAGGGCGAATAGAATGTTCGGAAGTTGGAGTTACTGCGCTTTATTCCATGAGCGTGGTTGATAGGTGTGAGTAACATGGAAGTTGTCACGACCGACCCCGAATTGGTGGAGGAGATGTTAATGGTTCATGAGGTTGTTGGAATCCGTAATGTGCTGAAATCGAGATACCGACCACATGTCCGATAACGTTGGGATTTTCGGCTTATGGAAAATTTTTCGGGAAACCCAGCTTAGTTTCTTACTGTGCTCGTAACGTTAACAGAACCTGAAGTATGCTGAAATTGTCTGAGCGAAAAAGTAACGGGATTTCTGAAATTTCGCATGGTGCTAATGGGATGCTACTGGCTGATATCGCGGAAATTTATCAATTTGCCCGTATAGAATATATGTACTTCTGCTTATCTCTTCAAAAGGTTTCGAACAGTACATAGTACTCCTAGGTGGGACAGTATTTTAAGGGCAATGACGCTGAGGATTTCATGCAAGAAAATAATGAAGGATTGCGCACTT
The DNA here is from genome assembly GCA_022844705.1 of Toxascaris leonina. Classification (NCBI taxonomy): domain Eukaryota; kingdom Metazoa; phylum Nematoda; class Chromadorea; order Rhabditida; family Ascarididae; genus Toxascaris; species Toxascaris leonina. The sequence goes on from JAARMF010003659.1 coordinate 8,301, forward strand.
AGTTACATGCCCATCCTCTCTTCCATTCTTTTTCCCGCTATCTACTTGACATACGTATTCAGTGCATGTCGTTTTCTTTTATTTCTGCACTTTGCCACGAAAACGCTAATCTCTTCTATGCTCTTTGTATCGTTCGAAAGTATTTGAAAAGATAAATCCGATGGTTCTGCAGTGTTTCGATATATGGTTCATTCCATGAGAATTGAGTAAAGGTTGGTACGATCACAAGTTTTGCCTTCGCTAGTTCCACTAGTGAAAGTCATTTCTAGTGCGCATTGAGTTTCATCGAAACTTCACGGCGGCACAGTTCAAGCCCATTAAGTATTCACCTTAGCATCATAAGCGGTACCAAGCTGGCAATGAAGGCCGTCGTTTCCTGTTCACACTATCAATGAGAGTGAGCACAACAGAAGAAAAATGTCGTAGATACACAATCAATCGAAGGAATGATGCCAAATAATTAGAATGGTCGCGCAAATCATCAAATTCGATGTTTGTGAAATATTTGCCATTTTTCATTATTAATCGATCTCTCTTGAAAAAAAAATCCCTCAAAAAAAGAGATACCCATCACGAAAATAGTAATTAATGTGATGAAGGGATAGTGCGTCGTGCAGCAACGTTGACATGGATAAGGACGATGTGCTCGCGGATGATCCATCCGCGGACACATCAGACCACACATGAATTTCTCCAGTCATTCATATGTCCTGAACACGACATTCCTTTTAGAGAGAAATTTTTTAAATTTTCTCATAGGATAGACGATGTGAGCAATTTTGTTGTTTCGCCAACCATCAGGAAATAAGTCGTAATTTCATCTAGGCTGACGTGCAGATTCACTGCTGGTAGCACTGCTGAACTGATAATTTTTGTCAGGAATACGCTGTACTGTTTCACCTAGCTTTCAAATCTGATGTCCAGGATTCGACCTACTCTTGTTTATAATGTCAAGATAACCAGAAAATTGGAAATTTGCTGAACAGTACAGAAAAGAGATCGCGAATATTTTTTAATTGGTGCCTTTTCCTCAGTTTCTGTTCCCTAGGAGACACTAGAGTGCGTTTGAGTTGCCACTTCAGATTCAAATAAATTACACTCCTTTAAGTGTTGCCTTGAGCCTCTCTATGAGCGCTTTGTTTTCAGGAAGCTTCTTGAATTTCTTCTTCCGTGATATTCGTTCATTTCTGTGTCGATTTCTTATAAACGTTCCACTTCTTCATTGTTCACTTCAGCAACATGCAATTTTGTTATTGCTCATTAATGAAGGTTCTCAACACTACTGAAGCAAGCTTTCACTTAAAGTGAGCAAAGCGACTGGAACACGAAATAGCAACAAAGGAAGGAGCTCATCAGTAAATACAAAATCTACGAATGGGAAATTGCATTTGTTAGGCTGATGATGTCTGTATTTAAATGTGTAGTTAGCAGTCGATGAGAATTTCAACGGAAATCCATTTTCACAATTGAATACAACTCGCTCATTCACTCGCTTATTTAGCCAGCAAATAAGCCATTCTCTACAGATTTCACTCCAAACAATTGGGCACACAGATATGAATGGTAAAATTTTCTGGATGATTCTTGAAGCAATCAAAAAGTCATTCCAATAACGGCATCAGGCTCGTCAAATTACACCTCAAAATATCTGAATAAAGTAGTTAAAGTGCTAATTTTGAACTTTTGAGGGCTTTTTTATGCGAAATATTCAAGTTGTTCATGAATAAGTTTAATTCACTGCATCTGGTGATCTCCAATGAAAAGAGACTCAATTTTCGAGCCGTGTACGCAAAATTTGCCAATTGGAGGACTGCTGCACGAGAGAACAATCCGATTCTGGCGCTTCAAAATGGCTTTCTCGTTGCTCTACTTGCTGTGGTACTTGCAGCACGATGCTTCCTTGCACCAGTTACTGCACAATGCTCCTATGCTCAACGCCGAACTTATCCCTATTTAATCATACTGATTCCCATTTATACGTCTATACCTCAAAGTTCTACCTCGTTCCAACGTCCCCGACCCCAACTGTAAATTCAGTCCATATCCTTAAAGCCAGAAGAAAACAAATGCATCTCCTCTACTCTAGCTTTTCCCTTCGGTCCCTATCATAATTCAAGTACCTACAAGACATACTTCGACTTTCTTATCCCGCTAGTGAGAAATGATGGAAAAACAGTAATCGAGTGATCAACGTGCCATATTTTGTTATTTGCAAACCTCATTCACATGAACACATCCTCAAATGTGGAAAAACCTCGTGCGTTAATGTGCTCACATTTAGTACAACTGAAGAGCTCCTCACCCTCCCTGAAGCTCACCAGTTTTGAGGTTTCATTTGGTCTGCCCAACAACCCTTCTACAAAAGCTTCGCCTCGAAGTTTTTTTTTCCGTTTAACGAGAGCAGCAAAAGACATAAGCGCGTAGGATGGGACGAAGGTTCGAAGTGAGAACTATGTTGTTCGAGGCAAGAAGTTAAACTTCATTTTGAAGTAACACCACTAAATCAGAAACACTAACCTCGAAAGTCGACGAGCGTCTGAGGCAGATTCGACATTGGTTGCAACAGCTGGTCTTTGGACGACAACCTCAGGTGTTACAACAATTTCTGGAACAAAGCCGAGATGCGATGCGGCACGCTCATAAGGATGTGGTCGTGGCGATTGCGACTTATTGCCCTCAGATTCGCTGCTATGTGGGAGCGAGAGCTGCTTAGAAGCTCGTCGGACTCCAAAGACTCCATTCCCGCCGCACGTCGTTTCTGAAGCAAATAATTCGGCCATTATCAAGACAACAGTAAGATAGAACAACTGTAACCGGAATTACACTCGTCTCTTCTCACCGTTCCCGACTAATTATCCTGCCTCCGTTTACTTCACACCCAGTTAAGTCACGGTTCGGAAATCGCGAATAACGGCATTAATTGAGTTGCCGTAGTGAAAGGGCGGGCAGTTGAAAGCATCTAAAAACAAAATGCCTGATTTGATTGCAATGAGAAAAAGGAATCGAAAAACGGTGATGCCATAGCATACTTTGAAATCAGCCCAATTCATTTAGAGGCGAACTAATCGCCTCAAAAATCAACGTTTTGAAGAGTGAAAAATGAACAGCCCTCATTGTTCATTGTTGGATAGCCGATCTCTAGCTTTCCAACACCATGCTTTATCATTTCGATGCATAAATCAAAGGTGGCAAATTATCTTTCGACTAGTAATGGCATTACACTAGAATTTTCGATAAAATATTGTACCTGAATCATTTTCTGATCACGTCACACAAACCTCCCCTTTCCCTATCCTAATCTTTTTCCCTCATCAAAACTTGCAAAACTTTGGTGAGAACGCGTGCAGAATTGCAAATTTTGATTTTGATGAGAATTTTGATATTAGCTCATCAGTTTGAATGGAATTCATCTTTACCTTCAAATCTTTAACTCCTTCTACCCATATTCTCATTCTTTTTTATAAAAAATATAATATATTCCCTCGGTGCAAGTAATCATATCCCAATTTTCAATTGTTGGAAGGTTTCAAACTAGATGATGCTTCGAACAAAATTAAGTGGACTTCGAATCGGTGAAATTAAAGGTGCCTTGGTATGGAACGCATTTCAACTTTCGAGTATGGAAGTCTAGAATATTTGTGGAGGTGAAATGATAAGGAAAGCCTTTTTGATGCTTTTGCGAGGTAGATTCAGAATTTCTCAGATTTTACTCAGATATCCAAACTTCTCAAATTTTTGATGATTCAATTCCCAGAACGCACTAATAGAGAAATAATTCCTGCACACGTTTATTTCTGCTATCACTCTCACTTCGCGGCAATCCGCTTCAATAAGTGAGCTTCTAGACAAGTGCTATCACTACTCGAAACATGGCCGGAATTCAGATTGCAGCTCACTCAATAGCTCCTAATCAAATCCATGAGAATAAGAATACAGCCCCAATCATAGATAAAACATTTGAATTTTTACAGGTTCTCACTAACCATTAAACATTCATTTCTTAGGTGACAACCGGTCGAATGGGATTTCAAAAAAAAAACCCGTTTTATACTCACCCAAGCAGGCAAAAAAAAAACGTTTACAGAAATCTTGTAGGAGCTTCCAACTCAGAAATGGTCATCTGTGACGAAACCGAAACGAGGCCTCTTTGTAAATTGCGGATAAGTATAATAACACCGCAGACCTCCTTCAAATTTCTAGTCCTCTGGCTCAGAAACAGAAAGGTAAACAGACAACAAGTGCAAGCACATTTAGACAAGATATCACTATTGCACAAAAATAATTGTGACCAGGAAAATAGCAATTAGTCACAAAGCGTACAAAATCCAAATCAGACCGGATTCGGAGGTTGAGTGCGCCTTGCGAAATGGGAAGCTTTTGGTGCTCCGATGTTTGGCCTCTTGCAACCACTTTTGTGCCTTCTCCTTTGCTTCTTTCAGCTTCCGCCTTTGTCTGACGCTATCTTCGATCTCAACGCGGACTCGCATCGAATTGAGCAATATTGTTACCTGCAACTAGGGAATTAATCAACTCGGCAGGAACAGAAAGGAATTTGTGTTTCCAATATGTAAGTTTGCTCAATGAGAAACAAGTAAAAGATCGAGGTTGCCCTAAAATTCACGGTGAAAAATTCTCTTTGGATAGTTGTAGATGAGTGCCGGTGCTTCATCACCTGATATACCAAAAATCGCAGTCATCTCATCGCAGCTGCTTATTTAGAATGTTCGAACAATCCCACCAGCTCATGTTCGAACAAGCCTCACCAGCAGATGTTCGAGCAATGTCCCCTGCATTATATTAGTGTAATTGATGTTTAAGCAGTTTCCACTACCTAGAAGTGAGCCGAGGAAAAAGAATTGGATTTGAACGAAAGGTTTGCACAACATACCTGATCATCCAGTGTTTCGTTTGGCTTGATGGCGCGGATCAACAGAAGGCTAATAATGGAGGCGAACAGTGAGAGAATAACGATTGTATAAAAGTCGGCACCTGCGAGGTACTCGGAGGACGTTTTATGACTACGCCATAGTTGTGCATTTGCCAATCGTACCAACGCACTGATGCTCATAAGGCACTCGCTGGATGCATTTATTACACACATGCAGTCAAATGAATCCGGTTCGAGTGAACTCATCGCGACCACATCTGAAGACGAAAACGCATTCTCAGTCTGACCTGAGTCTGGTGTGAGTTGCTTACAGCATACATTCTGTTTCGTTACAGAAATACAGATATTCCGCTCCAATTCAATACTTCATAGAGTTGGGTGAAAGAGCCTCAGCAATCAGCAATTGGAAAATGCGTTTGGCAATTGCTTTCATTTTGCCGAACAAGCTGCACAAATTGCCAACAAAGAATAAAGTACGCGCAGTGACTCAGTGATACTTGATTGGATCCGCTCCCTCGTGCGAATCTTGCAAAAATGCTACTCGTCTTCCAAAGAATGCCTCATCCCACTCTCGTTGAATATATGGTCCTTTTCGAGAGGATTGCTGTAAACTATGTATAGAAATTTCTAGCACATTTCTAGCATCCATCGCCAGAATCCTTCTCATCTTGTTGCATATAATCGAAATTTTGTGCAGTTGACAACTCTCACATGAAGATTACATCTAACAAACTTCATTACTTTCATGCCAGCTCTCACAAATTGAAACGGCGAACGGACAACTGGTCGTCGGACTTTTGCTTCACAACTGTAGCTGCAGACTTCAGTATACATATGCGTGGGGGCATTGTCTAGAATGACCTGTGATATAGTGGCCATCACTGATGCGCAGATATTTAACAACCTGCACTTCAGCAATTCTCTTGGATTATGTGTCAGCTCATTTTTAAGCTCGTTTAGCCTTCACTTGGTCGAAAATTAATTTTCCTACTACCCCAATTAAATGTGAGCATTAATTTTGACTGTGCTTGATTTCACTGGATTTCCTTCGGTCGGTAGCTCCAGCAAACTACATACCTTGCCTTGGCAAGCCCAATAAATATTCTATCTTTGCCTTTCAGCGCTATTTTCCTCGCTGCTGAGCAAGTAAAGGTTCACATCCATCCCACATTTTGAAGACTAATTTTTTATCCAATCGCTGAATATACTACCCACCTTCATCTGCTCTTCTAAATTTCAAGTCGTAACTTGCTGTTTCACTTGAAAAAAAAAACAAATGCCCGTGTAATAAAAGTAGTTACAGAGCCACGAATCATCCTGCTTAACGCTACTGCACATAGGATGGAATTTCGGCCTCGTGTGATTGCGAAACTTAAGTTTTGGAATGATTTGTCGTGGGGCTATTGAAACTGATGTACTGAAAGCATGTTATCGCTGTATTGCAAAGTTGCAACGACACATAACAAACGAGCACTGTGACGGATAAGAAATGTCACACTGCAGCTTCTAGCATGAACGCATTCTGATGCACCATACATGATCTATATGTGGTACCCACTGCGCCATTAAAATCTAAAAGAGCACAAACTTTATGCATTATATGGCGCTTATGAACGCTGAATTGTTCAGAATGATTGCGGGTCTCTGACGTGCAAGAAGGTACTATCAGTACCAGAAACACATATTGATGATGAGGGATTGCATCGCGCGATGATGACATGAACAGACACCCTTTCCTATCATTCAATTCTAGCAAGACTGCGAAGCGCAAACACAATATAGATTTCCGGTAGGTATAGAAACATGCGGATGACATCTGGAAAGCCTTCCAAGCCGAGCGAATGCGTTCGCATTTCGTATTATCTACAAGCCCGCTTCCGCCCGTATGCTTCAGCCATTCATGGCTTCATCTTTGAGCATGACATTGTTCACCAGAACACGCCCTAATGCATGTATGTTTATTCAGATGAGAAAGCACTACATCTTGCACAGTGTCACCAAGCGCAAAATTTTGACTTGTGAAGGCGCTCGTAAGAAGTATTTCAACTACTTATGTGCAAACGCACCAACGTTGCTGAGCAAAAAAAACGATTGTGATGTCCTCAGTCAGGAGTTATCCCAATCCAAACAGAAGAAGTGAAATCGTGCTATATTATATATATACATATATAATTAAAGGAGTACTACGGCTAACAGTGAAATGATTTCCAGCAGGTGGAACTACTAAACTGCTGGAACTACGCAAGAAATTGAAATTACTTGGCTAGGAGTTTGAAGCTTGGCCCGAAGATTTGGGGCCTCGGCACAAGCGACATTCCTGTACGGGATGCGGAGGAACCATGAAGCTTCGTAGAGAAGTTATTCATCGGAAGTGGAAATGTGGCCGCAGCACTGTCGCTTTGTTACATCAAAGCCAAATGCCTTCAATGCCCTCTTGCTCCTTCCTCCGTAATTATCATTCTTAATGGGACGAGCTAATCTGAAGAAATGACGTGTGAAGCATGCAGTGGACCCAGGGGCTTCACGATGTGCTTGTTCAACATATCTCACCGATCCCCAAGACGACTAGTCGGAAGTTCTCGCTTAAATGTGAAAATAAATGACTCGAATATTTCGGTGGAAACGTACAACCGCAGACATCGGCGCCAATACCCTTTACGGAAAACAGACGAAGGATCTACCTAAACCTTTAAGAAGCTCATCGATAATTTTGATATGCCTGGTATGATTCATCATAACTGCCGAAATTCACTCCAATCGTTGAAAAATGTACATTGGGATCGTGAATCTGCAACAAGGCTATGCACTTTTCAACGCGAGCATCGCAACTTCGTTGATGATCACGTAACGCTCACGGAACACGACCGAAATAAGTGGGCGCATCTTGCAAAAAAACCTCGCAAGGTCTAATGGCTTGAACGTGATTGATAATCAGCTCTGAAACGTTCGTAGTGGTGGCAAGAGTTAACGCTCTCTTGAAATTCTGGTCGGAAGTCACGGGGCTCTATTTCTGTGAGCAATAAATGCATTTGCAACGTCTCCACATTAGAAAACCAACACTGATGAAATTTAAGTGTTCCTATAAGTACTCTATAGATCGATTGAGGCGACAACTTCAAAATTTGCGAGCACAAAAATATCATCTCGGGCATCTTCTCAACCGAAAACTCTCCCTAGCAAAATCGTGTGACGTTTTGAGCACTATTGCGATTCTACACTTCACATCATCCATTGTGAAGCCACAAATATGAAATTGCAGTGATGTTCTCGGCTTCATGCGCTCAACGGTCACGATGATTCTATGCATTCGAACTAGATCTTAGCTTTGCAGACCTCCAATTCCACGGCAACGGATGTTCCGAACCACCCGCAAAGAATGGGTCTGCGCACCGCCACCGCAAGTATGCTTTTCCTTGCCAAGAAAAGCAAACAGAAAGCAATGAGAATACGACATACACAAGACTACATGTAACGAACAACGAGGAAACTAGCATGGAGAAAAGAAAGGCGAAAAACTTTTGAAGGATTATGGAATGTTGAGGTGAAAGCGATGAGCTGCTCGAAAAGTGCATATAGAAGATTTTTAGAGCTCTCCCAGTTGAGGACCGTCGTAATCCCTCCGGGAATTAACATCTTTTTATAGCACAATCTAGGAAACACAGTTCGGGAAGTGATAAGGAGGGCAACAAAAAAAAAATCCGTTGACGGATAAACCTTTCCCGAATGCGCGTCGCTGGAGATTCCATTCCTCTGGGAAAAAGTGGTCAGCGCCATGTGCTCTCTATTGGACCGCTTCTTCAACATGAGGGCAAAGGTTCCTGAAGCTACTAGTAAGACTTCAGCACGGATTCTGTGCACTCTTTTGTATGCCACATTCCTGCATCGATATTGGTCTTTTACACTTTTGAGAAAACCCCCACTAATTTCAGTAGAGGACGCCGTATAACCGAATGTCATTTGAAGCCTCATTGAGGATGGTAATCTGATGGCCTTAACTTACCCTATGAACCATGCTTCTCAAAGGTACAACATGACTGAGTCGGCGGTAGTTACACAGAACTCGTTGAGTCTTGCGAACATTTGTCCGCAGTTTGTTATAATGAAAGCGTTCAGAAAGAAACGACTTCAGCGCGAACCTTGCCCTTTTTCTTTTATCACTTCACAGTACTTTATACCTCAAGTGATGTCTGCGTCAATGCAAGAAGAAAATAGAGAATTGCTTTGCTTACGACAAGTTCGCCTCGAATTTCTCATTCGCTCATTGTCACTCACTTCGTTGCTATGGGTGACTGCTAATTTTGCACCTTTACTACTATAGCTGCTTTGCTCCACCGGATCACGTGCGCTTGCCCAAGAGGTGAGAAGGCTCGAAACACACGTCACTACATTTATGGAACCATTAAAGCAAGTTTTCAATATACAGCAAGTTTTCATTTCAACTTGTTCGTATCATAACCCGTATGAACACAAATCGAATACTGGAGAAGAACCTACTGAGGAATAAACTCGGAACAATAAGGCTTCAGTGACCGTGGGAAGTGTTCCCGCTGACCCCACCTGGTGTTAGATATAAAAACGCAAGCGTTCGGGATCGGAATATTTTATGCCTTCGCGGCGTCTTTCCTCGTCCCGTGCAAATTCGCTCCAATACCTTACACTCTACTTCACATTACATATTAAACTTCATACATGAGTGAGTCGGTAATTGAAAGCTGTTAGTTTGATCTTCGATGATGGCACTGACAATTTGGTGCTCCAAACGCCTGACTTCGAAGTGCTGCATTTCCTTGAGCATCACATTGACAGAAAAATCTTTAGGGCATATGTATATATGCGACCTCCGTTGAAGGAAGTGCAGGAGTTGTTGCATAAAAGATCCTATAAGCCAACAGCAGTTCATCCGGCGACTCAAAGGCACTCAAATCTCCACTCGTTTCGTCCTCTGTCCTAGGAAAAATTAATGCCAAACATGCTGAAACATGAATGGTCTCCTAAGCCATTCGAAGTGACGCATTCACATTCGCTTCAAAAATCCGGACCGGAAAAGCGTGTTGCTTGGTGAATGCATGAAAACAGTACTGCGCGGCATTTGCATAGGAAACCATCCAGTCGGATTATTACTCGAAAACAAAAACAAAAAAATACTACTCCACAAATCTTCCTCTTGAATGAGAGTTGCAGCCAAGCCGGTGTGAATTAGAAAGAGCAAAAGATTTTTATGAAGAACCTAAATATTTTCCCCCGATTTCATCACTATTGATCTAATGATCTCTACATCAGGATGACCTAAACATACGCGCTGTTGCGATGATGTGTTTCCGTAGAAAACGAATACGATTCCAGACACCAGGTAGACTGAGGACTTTCGAGCCATAGAAATATGGGCGAGTAGCTTCCACCTATCCTAGCAACATTGGCATTTTGGACAGGACAACTCACTCTCACTCCCTCCTCTCCCTAAGACCCACACATTTCATTCATGGATTGGGTTACCCATTCTGCAGAGCACTGCGGACAAACAGGCGAGACAGTTCCTCGGAAGCAAACTTCTACAC